>PVLC010010515.1:36870-50207 GCA_004027655.1 Graphiurus murinus | reverse complement strand
AGGGTCTCCAGATGAAAAGGAGTGATCCTCGATAAGCAACGAAGTTGATTTAATTGTAGTGGACGCAAGGGGCAGAGGGACGCCCTAAAGCACATGATGTACTTACACAATCATATCAAGGTCACTCACTGAAGTGAACCTGAAGGGGAGGGAGGGGAAGGGGATTGGGGTGGGAATTGGGGAAGGGGTCAAATGAGAATTGTGTGCAAATATGTTGTTAACAACTCGTACTTAACAAAGATGTATGCTATATTGCACGAATTGCTACAATAAAAAATTAAAAAAAAATAAAATAAAAAAAGAAAATTCAAGGACATCATTTTTATTTAAAAATGTACCTTTTCTCTAACAAAGCAATCTGAAGCACTTGAGCATTCAAGTATCTGCAGTCCTTTCCTTATCAAGCTTTCCTGAAATGTCCATGACTGCAAATCTAGGAAAGCTTAAAGAGGGTGTGAATCTGACTACAAATGACACAGAGCTTTATCAGTTCAAGCTAGACATTTTCTGAAATTCTTACCACAATAATACTACAATTCTAATTTAAAAGGATATAGTCTGTTATAAATGAAGCCCATATTGAATTAATAACAGCATTGTTTTGGTATCCTCCAAGAAAATCCCTAAACAATCTTTTAAATAAATTGTGATTTATATTCTAGAGTATGGCTACTGTTTAGAGATTCTTTCACTACTCAAAGTGTAGTACATGGGCCAGCAGTTTGGGCATCACCTAGGAACTTATTAGACATGCAAATATCTCAGGCTCCACCTCAGCCCTACTGAGTCTGAATATATGTTTTAAAGAGATTTCTAGGATATTCACGTGCTCCTTAGAGTTTAACAAGTGCTATTCTAAATGAAGAGTTTGAGTTTTACATTATTCCTTGCAGATTGATCTTCTAGAAAAAACAAACAAAAATGAATATTTTTTAGCTGAAAGGCTTTTAACATTGTTTCAAACAGATACTAATTTATATACTTTATCTTAGATAATTTTATTGATTTAGAAACCTTAATTCCACTAATTGTTCTTTACTGGAGCATGCTTAGAGGGCAAAAGAATATATATATATATATATATATATATATATATATATATATATATATATATATTAAGGAAATCAGTTTAAAATTGTTTGGTTATTATGGTTAGCTTATTTTGTTTTTATTTTTTGAAAGCACAAAATATTTGGGTGAGGGGCAAATGAGTGAGGCCACAGAACAGAAAATTGGAAGGCCTTATATAGAAGATATCTGAAAGAATAAAACTAAAGTTTGAATGGAATGGAGTCATAGAAACAGTTTTTGCCATTTTTATGGTACAACTACTTCATTTTTCTCTAGTAGTATCAAAGCATATATACTACAAAAAGGATAGAACGTGCACAGTCACAAGGGCTCTTTTTCATGCTATAGCAATACACATTTAAAAAAGATCTAATATACGGAATATAAAGTTTTAGTAGACTAAAGAATACTTGTAAATGTGAAATTTTTCTTCAACTTCATCATATGAAAAATGTACATAAAATTATAAATCTGTGTTTCATGAAACTCTTGGGCATTAATTAAGAATTATTAATGATCATTTTGTTTATTGATTTGAGGTATTACATGGTGATATAACTTCCAGTACACAAGTCTTAAATGTACAGTTCATTGAATCTTTGTATTTGTATATGCTTATTAACCATTGTCCTTATCAAGATATAAAACCTGACAAGCAGCTCAGAAGGCTCCCTCATGCCACTTCCCAGTCAGTACTTCCCCCAAGGTAGACCACTGTCTGACTTTCTGTCTCCTGTATTTCCTGCTATTTCACTTCAAGTAAATAGATTCATGTAGTGTATACTTTTTTGGTTCTGGTTTCTTTCATTTAATATTATATCTGTAAGATACATGTTGCATGTTTAGTAGTTCATTTTAATAGTTGTATAAAAATTATATTGTGTAAGTTTACCACAATTTATTTACCTATTCTGTTACTGATGGACATTTGGGTTGTTTCCACCTCTTGAATATTATAAATGAAGCTGCCATAAATATTCCTCTTCATGTTTTTTGCTCATTACAAGTTTTCATTTCTGTTGTTCGTATTCCCAGGAATTAAATATATCTAGGTGATAGGATTGATTAACTCTAGTAGATATTGCCAGACATTTCCCCAAAATAGCATTTTTATTTTACTCAATGAGGAATGTGCTATCTCAACCTCTCCAATCCTTGATATTGTTATACTTTTTAATTTTGGTCATTTTGGAAAGTATGTGATAGTATTTCCTTTGCATATAATTTTCATTTTTCTGAAATGGTGTTAAACAGTTTTTCATGTGTATTGGCTGATGGATTATAAAGTATCTTTTGAAGTCTATTGTCCAGTTTTCCATCAGGCTATCTTTCTTTTTCCTACTGTTTTATAAGAATTTTCAGTTTTGAACTGCATTTTCACTTTCAGAATGTATTTTGATGAATAGAAGCACTTAATTTTAATCTAGTCCTGTATATTAATAGTCTTCTATTTTATTGCTTTGTGTCCTGTTTAAGAAATCTTTGCCTATTCCTGAGTCATGAGGGTATTCTTCCATGTTTTCTTCTAAGAGGCTTGATTATTTTAGCTTCTACATTTAGGTCTTTGATCCAACTCAAATTAATTTTTGAATATGTTGTAAGATTTTTTTTTTCCATATGGACATATAGTATACTTGATCCAGTGCCATTTATCATAAGGGCCATCTTTTTCTACTGGATTGCTGTAGAAACTTTGTCATAAGTCACATGACCATGTGTGTGGATTTATTTTGTGAATGTTTATTTCATTGGTTTATTTTTCTATCCTTGTACCAATACCACATTCTCCTAATCACTCTATAGTCAATGGTAATTAATATCAATTACCATAAATCCTTCAGGTTTTTTTATAGTAGTACATTGACTATTTTAAGCAATGCAATTTTGCATTCTTTGTAATTCCATATGGATTTTAGAATCAACTTGTCAGTTTTCAAAACAAATTTTCTGGAATTTTGATTAGGATTATGTTGAATCTATAGATTAATTTGGGAGAAATTAACATTGTAATGATAGTAAATTTTCTCATTTCAAATATGATACCATTTTCCATTTATTCAGGGTTTTTTTTTTTTTTTTACTTTCTATAATATTTTATGGTTTTCTGGCCTTATATACCTTTTGTTAGATTTATTTCTGGATATTGGATGGTTTCTTGGTGTTACTTATTACAAATTGTTTTGCTTTTCAAATTTTTTTCCACATATATGTTTCTAATGTAGGGAATATAGTTAGCTTGGAATATTGACTATATCCACACACTTTTAAGGCAGTTGGGTTTTAAGTGCAAAGGGTAATTGGAAGTGAGTTTACTTGGGGAGACTCTTGCACATGAGGCAAAAGAGGTTTACTTTAGGGTAGTAACATGGGGACATTTTGGAGCATTCCATTAGACTGTATTTTAGTGGTATGGAGCTTGCTGGTAAATGAGATAAGGGAAATGAGGGAAAGAAAAATCTGAAAGTACTTTTGGGTTCTTGGTCTGATGAATTGGGTGGCATTAATATTTAAAATGTATGTTAAGGTAAAGCATAGCAAACACCCTCATTCATTTAATATTGAAAAAGCAGAAGAATGATAAATAACTATTGTTTATACCCTTTTTATGTTTAATAGAAACTTAAATTTTTGAAAGTTTTTATAAATAGTTTTTATTTGGGGCAAAATATAAAAATTTAGATCATAATATAACACAAATTTCTTTAAAAATCTTTACTTACAAAGCATTATATCTAATTTTACCTGTCCTTAAAATTATATTGGAGCTTATGATTTTTTTATTAATCTAAAATTGTATCATTTTCCATATATTTGGGGGTTTTTTGTGCGTGTGTGTGTGGTACTGGGGATTGAACTCAGGGGCATTCTACCTTCAAGCTATATCCCCAGCCCTCTTTTTTATTCTTTATTTTGAAACAGGGTCTCACTAAGTTGCGGAGGGCCTCACTAGGTAACTAAGGCTGGCCGAGAACCAGGATCCTCTGGTCTCAGCCTCCCAAATGCTGGAATTAAAGCGTAGAAAAGCACATGAGAAGGGAATGGGGTGGGAATTGGGGAAGTGTTAAATGAGTGCTGTGTGCCTGTATGCCTCTGCCAGCTTGTACCTCATTAAGATGTATGATTACAATACCAATAAAGAGAAAAAAAGACATAAATTCATTGTTAAGGAAAGTTGACAAATATCAGTTTTCTTTAAATGATGAATAAAATCAAGATAATTTCAAAAAAATACCCAAATGATAATCTTCTACCAGATTCTTAACGATGTCCGCTTTTCCCTCCCTCCACCCAGTAACATACAGACATTGCTGGTTTGTAAAGTTTAAGATATGTGAATCACAAGGATATAAAATTAGCCAGCAAAATTTCAACATAACAAAACTCTTAGAAAGGAAGGAAGTTTGCTTCCCGTGTATTTGGAGAAGGCCTCATCTTGGTCGTAAGGTGTTGGGGCCATTAGTGCTCACAGGGCAAAGTACAGTGGTGATCTTAATCAGCTGTTCACAACACCTCTCTGTAGATTTGTTAAAATGAACAAATTAATAAATTTACAGGGATTCTTCTCAGGTATCATGATACCGCCAAATGGGTCTAATGAACCTGTCATATCTTCCACTTAGTAAGTCCCAAGTGTTGTCCTCAGCAGTTTAAGAATTCCTCTTAATCATTACAGAATCTCTTTCAAACTCCGAGAAATTAAATAACTTTCCCAAGGTCACACAACTAATAAGTGATGAATTCAAGATTTGAATTTAAATTAGCTCCAAAGTTCAAGATTTTAATGGTACTTTTGCACTGTTTCTCTGAAGCGATTTGCACAGTGTATAGCCTGTGGACTGGCCTTCTGGAACTCTCCTGTGATATGTGATAAGATTGGTCCCTGGACCCTTAACTTAGACATGTTAAACCAAGATCCCTGAGATTTGGACCTGAGAATGCATGCTCTTTCTCAGCTGTATTATAATTGGGATAGTGCTGGTCTATGGATTTTCTTATGAGTTGGGCTAAAAATAACAACAAAAGTCATTTTAAATACTTCTCAAATACAATTCTACAGTTCAAGTGATTGCTAACTTTTCTCATAAAATTTTGAGTTTTAGCATACAAAATTATTTTTCTGAGATAATCTGACAAAAGTGTTACATTTGTGCTGATTGGTATATGTCAGTATAAGCTATTAATAAATTATAGATTTTAATGTGTTAGCCAATGCTTTATGTTTTTGTATATAGCACTTTGCCATGAACTGGCATGTTTACTTTAAAATTTAGTGGAAAGGAATAAGGAGTGGATAAAACATTTTTTATTTTAGGTTGAACTCCCACCACCTGATCTTGGACCCAGTTCTGCACTAAATCAGACTCTTATGTTGCTGCGTGAAGTTTTGGCATCTCATGATTCTTCAGTCGTACCACTAGATGCTCGTCAGGCTGATTTCGTGCAGGTAGTTTGTAAATTCATTTTTAGTGATTGGTTTTTGTTCCTCCTCTATTGCACATTCTGTTCAAACTCTGCCATTTGTAACTCATGTATTTTGACAACCCCTCCTTTGTTATTGACTTTCCTTCAGTGTTAATCCAGTGCTCTTTATTTAAAAAAAAATTATTGATACCTATTTTTAAAATTGTATGGCTATTATATCATTTTTGTATGCTTCTGTAAGCTGGCCATCTTTCATTTAGTTAGACATTAATTCTTAAGTGCCATTAACAGAGGACCATATTACTAATTAGGAAATAATGAACTAATTTTGTTTTTCATATATAGGTTTTATCATGTGTCTTGGACCCTCTCCTCCAGATGTGTACAGTATCAGCCAGCAATTTAGGCACAGCTGACATGGCCACTTTCATGGTCAATTCACTGTATATGATGAAGACAACATTGGCCCTATTTGAATTCACTGACAGGCGTCTGGAAATGTTACAGTTTCAGGTAGTTTTTGCTATAAAAAGACTATTCACTGTGATGGAATCATCTTCTTTATATGATAGCTTTAAGTTACTGGGTTTGACTAACTTCAATGATGTAGTCTAATGGAAGGCTGTACATACACACACACACACAGTTTTGGTTTTTAGCCTTGGAGAAGTCAGAGTATGAAATAGTTAAGATACTTGATTCAGACCACAGTAAAGGATGGTAACATGAAGCTTTTCTGATTAATTTGAATAGTTATTCAGTGCTGTATGCAAATTCAGATTCTGAACTGTGAATAATATGCTATATTTTTCAAGCTGTGTAGCTAGTGCAGAATGTGTTACAGAGGACAGATATATTTTTATCTATGTGTAAACCGGTGTTAGGCCAAACATCACAATTTGTTATACAAGTAGCTCTGTTCTTACAAGCCAAATGGTATCACTTAAGAGTCTGAATGATGGCTAACACAAAGCATTGTATATTTACCAGGTACTTTGGTTCCAATTTTAAAGTGATATTGGCAGATACACAGTGCTTTAATAAAAGAAACTCGAATGTTCTTTGTTGTCACAAGCATATAAACAATTTGACAGTGGATATAGTAAAAATTTAAGTTTTGAGTTTTTCTGAGTAATGAGTTTTGATACATCTGAACTTATGATGTTTCCTAATTTCTTATTTATGTATGTATGTATTTATTTATTTAGTAGAGCCAAGGATTAACGCCAGAGGCATTCTACCTCCCAGCTATACCCCCAGGCCTGATTTTTTTTTTAATGGAACTTTTTTTAATTGGTGCATTGTAATCATACATCTTTGTTAGGTACAAGCTGGTAAAGGCATGCATGCACACATTTCTCATTTAACCCTTCTCCAATTCCTGCCCCACTCCCTTACCCTCCCTCCTTCTCAAGTTCAGTTTAGTGATTGACTTTGATATGTTTGTGAAAGTACATCATGCGCATTCCTTCTTTTAAAAGTATTTTAAGATTATCCATATTCATGGTTTAAAGTCAAATAATTCTAGAGTTTTTTATAACAAGGCAGAGTATACTCTCCTGTCCACCCCAACATCTCTCTTCATTTCTTCCTCTAAAGAACAACCTCTTTCAGTTCTTATATTTACTTCTTTTGGTATTTATACTTGTAACTAAATACTTGTGTTTATTGCTACTTATAAATTTTTCTTAGTTTTATATTTAATATATTGAACTTGCACTCTGAATGATGAAAATTTAGTTTTCTGCTTACAGGCACACTTGCATACACACACTACACACACACACACACACACACACACACACACACACACACACACACACACTGACTAAACTTAGAGCTTTTCCTTTCTTCCGTATAGTTATAATTTTTGGTTAGACTCATTATGTTAAATTATGATGACTGTCTAAACTATTGATGGCTGAGCCATATAATGAAGAATGATTTAATTGATTTTTCTTTTTTGAATAAATGTTATTTTTTTGTGAAATTACTAATATTTTTCTTAAAAACTTGTTTTTTCCTTTTTTTGTTTGTTTGTTTTTGTACTAGAGGTTGAATCCAGGGACATTCTGCCTCTGAGCTAGACTTCAGCCCTATTTTATTTTTTATTTTTAAATGGTCTCATTAAGGTACCAAGACTGACTTCAAACCTGCAGTCCTTCTTTCTCGGCCTTTTTCTTCTGTATTTGCCACTGATTTAAACCCATATCTCTTCCATTTGTGTAAATCTTTTCTTAGGATGTTTAGATATACCAGGTATTCATCAGTTTGCTTTGCTACCAGCTGTCTGCTTTTCTTAAGTGTTCCAAACTAATTTTTTGCACAATACTGAGTCCTCTTCCTATATATTGAGTTTATTTATTTATTCAACTTTCTTAGATCCTTGGTTATTTTTCCCACCATTGAATGTGTCATCTGGACTTTTCACATGTATTTTAACTTTTTCCCCAGGAATCTCTTTATTATTCTGGGTGCCATTTTAAGTTTTGTTCTATCAGTAGAAAATTCAGATTCCCCTTTCTCCAGCTTTCACTGGCAATTTTCTCACTCTCCTAGATGCCACTAGCGTTCTCCTTGTGTAGACATGCAAGAGGACAAGCCTCAGTGTGGAAGTGCTTATTAAGCCTGTGCTTGGCTTATGCTTACTAGTGTGCCATTGGCCAATGCAGCTCACATGGAGCAGCCCAGCTTCAGTGTGGGAAGGTGTGGATACTGGAAGTCATGGCTTATCAGGGTCCTCTAAAGCAATAGTTTGTTTTATTGGGTCAAGGATTCTTGATTTTTAGATCTTTTCTATCAAACTGTCTTATTAATGTTCCTTCACTCTTACTGATCAAATTCTCCCAGTTTTCAAGTAAGAAGAGCATGCTAGTCTGATTCTCCTTTGCTTATAGTAACTTATCTATTCAACTGGAAGCTTTGAGTTCCAGTTTGAGTTCATATATTTCCCTGGGATATTTTTGAATTTGTCTCTTTTTCTATTATTTTCATCTAAGACTTTAAGACTCATTTCAGTTTGAATATTCAAACCTCTTTTCCTCAGTAAAGGTTTCTATTATTTCTTAAATCATCACTTTTTCTTGTGTTATTTTTTTTATTCTGAAGCTCCTGTCATTGGTTGATTTTTTTATCTCATGGATTTACTTGTGAATGTCATTTAAATCTCTCCAATTTAGTTTATTTCTTTGATATTTGCTCTGTATTATTTTTATTCCATTTTTTGTTCAGGCTTCTATTTTGGTTCTTAAAAGTAACTATTCTCTTTTTTACTTTCATTAAGTGTTTACATTTGCACATCTTATTTTCTTTTATTTTCAATAAGTCCAGTAAGTAAGGGCTCTAATTATATTTAATTGGAAGAAGAAAGCTGAATGTGCTGTGGGGAAGAGGCAGTGCAGCTTTTGGAGCTGCTAGAACAAGGCAAGAATTCAGATGGTGGCAGATGCTACAGTTGGCAGTGATTGGCAACTAAATTGGTAAAACTGGGGACTTCCTGATGAGGAATAAAAAGGAAGAACTTCAGACTTTACTGGTAGAAACAAGGGAAAAGGAGGCTTCTTCAGGTTAGGCATTGCTTTAACCAGTCAGGGCATACCAGTCATTGGCTCCTGTCCCTTTTAGCATTAGGTAGCTTCCCCAAAGACAGTACAAAGCTGTGGGTCAACACACTACTCACATCTGCTAGCCAGATCTCTGCCTCTCAGATCTTTAACCAAGGTTCTGGTTGGCCCTCAGTGCTCCCCTGTGTGTCATGGACCTGCTTTATTCTCAGGAGAACTCAGTGGGGTTTCCTCCAGGCTTCTCCAGATGTTGGTTGATTTATTGAATCAATCCAGCAACAAACTCAGGGGGGTAGGCACATCAAGCCCTCATCTTGCCCAAATTCTTCCTAAGAATTTTAGTTTACCTGGTTATTTTAGTGGTTTTTGTTTGTGTTCTACTTATTACGAGGTTTTTTAAGATCTGAAAAGCATCCCCTATTCTTTGGCTATTGATTAGTCTTGGAATCCTCTTTGGTTATCACTCTTTTTGAACCAGACTTCTCTTCCTTTTGTAGGAAGATTTCCTCTTTGGGAAAGGAAAAAGGCCTTTTTTGCAGAAGCCATCCTGTGATTCTTGATCTGTGCCATTCCAAGGACCAAACACAAGATGATAATTTCAGCCTCCAGGCTAGTCTGCCTCTACTCACATCAGTGCTCTTCATCTCTTCTAAATGGTTCTCTTTCCACTGTGTTTTATTTTAGATTGAAGCCCATTTGGATACACTTATAAATGAGCAAGCCTCTTATGTTTTAACTAGAGTAGGCTTGAGTTACATCTATAACACTGTGCAGCAACATAAACCTGAACAGGTAAGTGTATAGATGTTCTTTTTTTTTTTTTTTTTTTTTTTTTTTTGCGGTACTGGGGATTGAACTCAGGGGCATTCTACCTCTGAGCTACACCCCCAGCCCTATTTTTTATTCTTTATTTTGAAACCGAATCTCACTAAGTTGCGGAGTGCCTCACTAGGTAGCTGAGGCTGGCCGCGAAACTGGATCCTCCAGTCTCAGCCTCCTGAATGCTGGGATTACAAGCGTGCGCCACCACGCCCGGCTTTGTATAGATGTTAATTCAATAAATATCCATTTAGAGTACAGCTTCTAGCTCGACTCTGGACTTAAATTTTTGCTGTCCCATTTATTAGCTGTGGTTTATCTCAGAGTTTATTTCCTCAACGCCAGATTGGGGGTAAAAATAGCATCTGTATCATAGAATTATTCTGAAAATACGTGAGATGACTCATGTATATTTCTTAGATAACTGCCTGAAATATAGCAGAGTACTCAAAGATACTGTCCTTTCCATATATATGGAAAAAATATGAAAAGAATATGTTCATAAAATATATAAAGTATATTTCTACTGGTAAATGTTTTAAAGTCCTATTAATTATCAGTTAATTAAGCACATAGCTTACTAAATAAATACTAGTCATCTCTTGAATTTAGCAGATCATTAAAGGAAAGATAATCCCTTATGCGGCCAACATATGATCTTATTAAATTACATAGAACCCCAATAGATTATTGTAATAGAGTTGTAGGAACCTAGAACACCAAGCAAGTGACCTCTTTTTTAAAAGCAAAGAACTCATTGGGTATGGTGGCACATGCCTGTAATTTCAGTACTTGGGAGGCTGAGATAGAAGGATTATAGGTTTGGGGCCAGCCTCAGTGACTTAACAAGATCCTGTTTCAAAATAAAATAATAATAAAAAAGGGCTAGGGGTACAGCTCAGAGGTAGAATGTCCCTGGGTTCAATACCCAGTATGAAAGAAAAAAAAAAACTTCTAAATGATATTAACATGAAAAATATAGCCAGCTCATAAATGAAGCTCTCAAAAATCACAAATTTTTAATTTTTTCTTTTGCTAAAGTAGTAAGCAAGTTTACCCCAATAAGAATCAAATTTTACTGCCTTTCTGTGTTTTCTAAATTATTGGTGAACTTCTTCAAGCCTTCATGTCTCTTAAGCACCTTCCAAATTACTGCCTTCTTTTTCTTGCTTACAAGTAAATCTGAAGTATCTTGATTTTCCATTGTTGATAAGCACATGTGCTTCCAACTCCCTCAAAATTGCAAGTCCTGCTGGGTGTAGTGACACACACTTGTAATCCAAGTTCTTGGGAGGCTGAGACAGGAGGATCACAGGTTCACAGCCAGCCTCAGCTACCTAGTGAGACCCTCTTTCAGAAATAAAGAATAAAAAATGGGGCTGGGGGTGTAGCTCAGTGGTAAAATGCCCCTGGGTTCAATCCCCAGTACCCGAAAAAAAAAATTGCAAGTCCCTAAGACACACTTGGGTTCTTTGGAAGTAGCTAACTAATTTTCTAAATTTGGGCAGTCTATTCATGAGCCATATTCAGTAATTGAACTGAAATGTATATTCACATTTTCATCTTTGTTTCTTTTTAAAATAGGGTTCTTTAGCTAATTTGCCCAATCTAGATTCTGTGGCACTGAAGGCTGCAATGGTAAGTACATAAAACATTCCCACTTAGATTTCCTTAAGGAATACTTTTCTCCATTTTTTGCTATATGATAATTTTGTCCTTGATGACAATTTTTATCTCTTGATATACTGTGTTCACATGGGGTCCAACAATACCAATTGAGTATATATTCCTTTAATTGGGTCTAACTGAGACTTATATTTATGGTAATATCCCACCATACGCTGATAGCAGTTTATTGCTTAGATTTCTTCATTTTCAACCTAATGTTTTATTTTCAATCTAATGAAGAAACAGGAATGACAGACATAATGAAGTGAGGCTCTGTATCATAGACACTGCTGCCATGATCCCTGGGTTAGTTTTTGACTTCTCCCTGAGATGATGAATGAAACTAGATTCAGACTTAAAATAGAAAATCACTTTTGAGCATGGGACTCCCTGAACCCCATCTCATTACCTTCTTTTCAAGTGAAGAGCTTACTCCTTTCTTTGCACATGAGCACTACTTTCTGTAGCATGTTTCCCTGTGGTAAGCATATACTTTGTATATACATATACCCATCCATTACATGACATGTAAGTCATGTAGCCCTCTCCCTCACAGGAAGGATCCCCTTTGGAAGCTTTGTAGTAGTACTAGTAGTTATAGTAATAACAACAAGAACTATTAGCCTTTTCTGACCACGCCAAGCATTTTTTCCTGCTTTAACTCCATAATCCTCATAACAAATTCATTCAACCCAGGAAGTTGGCCTGTAGAGCTTGCAGGCTTAGTTACTGCACTACACCAACCACCCCTCTGAAGTGTTTAAAACACTTAACATGTACTTACTACAATACTGGTTTGAGTTTCATAAGCAGTCTTTAGGATTTTACTCTAGGATTTTTTTTTTTTTTAATGCCAGGGCTTTCCTATATGTCATCTTTTAGAATTAAAATAACTGAAACTAAAGGTATAGGTTCACAAGATACCTAACAAGTACAAAGATGGCAAAACTGACTATATTAATAGTAGAGTAGAATTTAAAATGTTAAACAGAAAAGATAAGGAAGATCATACTATGATAAAAAGATACCATATATAGAAGTAGCAGTCATAACTTCCATATATCAACAAAATTATACCAGCAAAAATATAGAAATGCAAATAGGATAAAATATGATATTAAAGAGTTCAAATAAAGTCAAACGTGGTGGCACACACCTGTAATCCCAGTACTTGGTAGGTTGAGACAGGAGGATCAGAGGTTCAAAGCCAGCCTCAGCAATGTAGTGAGGCTCTCAGCAACTTAGTAAGACTCTGTTTCCAAACAAAAAAATAAAGTCAGACTGAAGTTGTAGCCTGAAAGTAGAATGCCCCTGGTTTCAATCCCCAACACCACAAAAAAAAAGAAGAAAGAAAAAAGTTCAAGTAAAAACAAATGAAAATTAATTAATTTTAGATTCATTACATGAGCTATGTTTCCTTACATCAAGGTATTTACTTACACCAAATAAAGGTATATGTTAAAGATTAATGACTTTAGTAACCAATAAATGAGTATTTTCTTTCTGTGTTTCTCCTTCTGACACATACTTGGTCCATAATATAACCTACAAAATATTTTTGACCCCATTTAAAATTCTTATGTGCCTGGTCTTGATTTTTTTTTTTTTTTTTTTTTTTTTTTTTGGCGGTACTGGGGATTGAACTCAGGGGCATTCTACCTCCGAGCTACACCCCCAGCCCTATTTTTTATTCTTTATTTTGAAACCGAGTCTCACTAAGTTGCGGAGTGCCTCACTAGGTAGCTGAGGCTGGCCGCGAACCCGGATCCTCCAGTCTCAGCCTCCCGAATGCTG
>PVLC010010515.1:0-36770 GCA_004027655.1 Graphiurus murinus | reverse complement strand
GGTCTTGATTTTTAAAACAAGTTGAATGTCTCAGTAGAAGCGACTGTTTTGGTTGAGTTATGTATATGATCCAGGGTTTAATATGTAACTGATTGTTACCTCCAGCTGGGAGGTTTCAGTTCAATTCAGACCATCTCAGATTATCCCCACCTTACCAAACCTAGGACCTCTTCCAAGTGTTAACTTAGAAAGTATAAGAACCTCTATCCACAGCCAGGCGTGGTGGCTCACGCTTGTAATCCCAGCATTCGGGAGGCTGAGACCGGAGGATCCGGGTTCGCGGCCAGCCTCAGCTACCTAGCGAGGCACTCCGCAACTTAGTGAGACTCGGTTTCAAAATAAAGAATAAAAAAAAATAGGGCTGGGGACATAGCTCGGAGGTAGAACCCCCCTGAGTTCAATCCCCAGTACCGCAAAAAAAAAAAAAAAAAAAAAAAAAAAGACCCTCTATCTATTTATCATTTCAGCAGTTATTAACCACGTGTCTGCTATTTTATAGGCAGCATACTAAGAATTGGGTTGAAAATAAACACGATCTAGTAAGGTATGCAACTATTATAAACTAAATAAGTAGATGAAAAATACAATTGTAAATTACAATGATATGAATTACTTTATACAGATCCAAAATCTGAGAGTCAGCTCCTTCATCTTATCAGGAACCAAGTCCTCATCATTTTACACTGAATTTCTCGAATATCTAGCCCTCTCCACAGTTAAAACGAATGGTTTGGATGCAGGGTTTTAAAAAGAGGTATTGTTAATACTGACTGTATTATAAAGTTGGCAATTTCAGAGTTTCAGTTAGAATGTCTTAAGATGTGCTCATCTGAACAAAAAGCATTGGTTATTAGGAATATGAGATTTTTCCTAAGATTTAATTTCTAAAAGCAATGGTTATATTTGAGGTGTTTGTCATCAGATAAATGCACTTGACATTTCACATTCCTCTTTTTGTTTTAGGTTCAGTTTGATCGGTATCTGTCAGCCCCAGACAACCTATTATTACCACAGCTGAACTTCCTCCTAAGTGCCACAGTGAAGTAAGTGGTGTTGGTCCTAAGCAGTTGGTAAAGATTTTCATATTTTTAAATATCAAATACTTTTCTTGGAAGAAAAATTATTTTCAAGAGTAGGAGGTTTGCCTTTAAAAGCCTATAGTTTTCAACGTTTTTTCTTGCCTTAGCACTATATTTGAACTATATAGCCATAATCCCAAATTTTCTTATATTACAAACATGTCAGAATAATGTTGAATATGTCATGGAAGATCATTAATATATTGTTTGTGCAATGCAGATGACAGTTTATAGATTATTTTGGACTTTAGCAGCTTTCTGTAGATATATTATGAAATTGATCTGTACCAAAAAACTTTCCTTGATTTATGATGAGGATGTGTCCGTATAATCCCATCTTGATTTGGAAATATCATAAGTCAAAAATGAATTTAATGTACCTGGTACCAAATATGATATGAGGTATTTGGTTAAATTTTGAGCCTTTCCAAAATGATGATTCACTTTGTAGGCAGAAGTAATTTTATATCTTTATATCAGTTGATTCTTTGAAAGAGGTATTTGAAATACAAAGCATTTCTTTTAAATCCTGCTTATTGCATTAATACTTGCTTCTCCTGAACTTGACTTATCTCCATCTTTGCAGTTCTTTGGAATGCCTATCACTCTTGCCTTTTTCTTGTGTTATAGTTTGGCTTTCTTTCAAAGCAGATTTTGTTTGAGCACTTCAACCTTGAAATAAACTAATGAATAAATTTAAGTAGCCAGAAAACAAGACTATATAAAAAAACAAGGGAAAGAATAGAAAAAGAAAATAATTTTAAAGAATTCTTTATTCCTTCACTTGGATGAATTAGAAGAGTTCTTATTTAGTGCCAAACTCTAATTCTCACTTTCTAGTGTTAGTTGTAACAAAAGAATTTGGACTATAGAAGCCGGGCATGGTGGCACGCACTTGTAATCCCAGCATTTGGGAGGCTAAGACCAGAGGATCCTGGTTCACGGCCAGCCTCAGCTACCTGCTGAGGCACTCCGCAACTTAGTGAGACCCTGTTTCAAAATAAAGAATAAAAAAAAAAATAGGGCTGGGGATATAGCTCGAAGGTAGAATGCCCATGAGTTCAATCCCCAGTACTGCAAAAAAAAAAAAAAAAGAATTTGGACTATAGAAACCACAAGTATGCATATGTAAATTGTACTCCATAAATCTTTACTTATTGAATTAGAATGGTTTCCATAACTAACAAGAAATAAAGGGAATAGATGCTTCCTAAAATGTGTATATTGGAAAGTAGGTAGTGAGAACTTTTTTATTCAAAATTATTCCTCTATTACATATATATTGGAAATAAAACATGTATCTATGAAGGAACTAGTTTCTTTTTGTTGGAAGGAAGCAGAATTTTTTTTTCTGTAACTGCCACCTGTCTTCACTATCAGGAATACCTGTCTAAACAAGGAAAGAAAAAGAAAAAAAAAATATTACTAGACTAAGAATAACTTCCAGAAACCTGTGAGTGGAAAAACAACTGGAGGTTGGACAACGCTGTAGAGACCTTAAAAGTCCAAGCCTGAGAAGTAGAGTCAGTCAGTTCAGTCCTACAGTAAATGCTACTTGAGACTCACGCTAACCAAGCTTGAAAACAAGCTCTAAAAGGGCAAACTAATCTTTAAATTAATTAACTGCCTTCCAGACTAAATAAAACGTTATATTCTGAAGGATAACAACAAATACATACATTCAATAGTGTAGCATCCATAATGGCATACAAGCAAAAACTACTTAGGAGAAGCAAGAAAATATGAGCCAAAAATCAGCTCATAGAAACAGACCAAGAAATGCTGAATTTCTGGTTTTAAAGGAAGACTTATTATATTGAGAGAATAAATAAGGAATTCATAAATTATAATTTCTAATCTTTTTTTAATTGGCATATTGTAATCATACATCTTTGTTAGGTGCAAGCTGATAAAGGCATACATGCACACATTTCTCATTTAACCCTTCCCAAATTCCTACCCCACTACCTCCTTCTCTCTCCTTCTCAACTTCAGTTTAGTGATTGACTTTGATATATTCGTGAAAGTACATCATGTGCATTAGGATGTTTCCTTCCCCCTCCAATCACCTCCAGTGAAGTCACCTTCTTTGCTCTTCTAAGATTTCTCCTTCATCTAGAATCCCTCTTATGTTCCACTTTCTTCCTAGCATCTGCATATTAGGGAGGGCATACAATTTTTTACTCTTTGTGACTGACTAATCTCACTTAGCATAATGTTTTCCAGTTCCATCCATTTCCCTGCAAATGACATGATTTTGTTCTTCTTTATGGCTGAGTAAAATTCCATTGTGTACATATCCCATAGTTTTGTAATCCATTCATCTGTTGATGGACATCTTGGCTGTTTCCATAGTTTGGCAATTGTGAATTGTGCAGCTATAAACATAGATACACATGCATCGATGTGATAGTTGGGTTTCCATTCTTTTGGGTAGATACCCAGAAGTGGTATTGCTGGATCATATGGTAGATTTATTCCCATTCATTTGAGGATCCTCCATATTGTTTTCCAAAGTGGTTGCACTAGTTTGCAATCCCACCAACAATGTTTTAGGGTTCCTACTTCTCCACACCCTTGCCAGCATTTGTTTTTGATGATTGCTATTCTAATTGGTGTTAGTTAAAATCTCAAGGTAGTTTTGATTTACATCTCTCTGATTGCTAAAGATGTTGAACATTTCCTCATACACTTATTGGCCATTTGTATTTCTTTTTTTTGTGAAGTGTCTATTTAGATCCTTTGCCCATTTTTTGATTTGGTTATTTGTTTTCTTAGCTATAAGTTTCTTGAGTTCTCTATATATTCTAGATATTAGTCCTCTATTGGAGGAGTAGCTGGCAAAAATTTTCTCCCAATCTGTGGACTCTCTGTTGAGGTTCTTGATAGTTTCCTTTGCTGTACAGATGCTCTTCATTTTAATGCAGTCCCGTGTATTGATCTTCCTTTGAGTCGCTTCTGCCTTTGGGGTCTTATTGAGAAAGTTTTTACCTGTGCCTATGTGTTGAAGTTGTTGGGCCTATACCCTCTTCAAGTAGCTGCAACGTCTCTGGCCTGACATCCAAGTCTTTGATCCATCTTGAATTGACTCTTGTGCAGGGTGAGAAAGTGGGGTTTATTTCCATTTTTCTGCATATGATTAACCAGTTTTGCCAACACCATTTGTTGAAGAGGCTATCTTTTTTCCAGTGTATGTTAAAACCTACAGAACTGAACAACAGATTCAGCAAAGTGTCTGGATACAAAATCAATCTTAAAAAACCAGAATTTTCCTGTATGTTAAACATAAACCCACTGAAAAAGAAATCCAGAAAACAATTCTACTCACAATAGCACCCCCAAAAATAAAATACTTAGGAATAAACCTAACCAAGGAGGTAAAAGACCTCTATAAGGAGTACTATAAAAAGTTGAAAAAAGAAATCGAAGACGACTTTAGAAGGTGGAAAGAACTTCCATGCTCTTGGATAGGCAGAATAAATATAATCAAAATGGCCATACTCCCAAAAGTGATCTACAGATTCAATGTGAGACCCATTAAATTACCAAGGTCATGCCTCACAGACATAGAAAAATCAGTCCTTAAATTCATTTAAAACAACCAAAAGCCCAGAATAGCTGTTCTTAGCAACAACAACTACGCAGGAGGCATCACAATATCTGACTTCAAACTATACTACAAAGCCACAGTAAAGCCGGGCCTGGTGGCACACACTTGTAATCCCAGCATTTGGGAGGCTAAGACCAGAGGATCCGGGTTCTTGGCCAGCCTTAGCTACCTACTGAGGCCCTCTGAAACTTAGTGAGACCTTGTTTCAAAATAAAGAATAAAAAATAGGGCTGGGGGTATAGTTTGGAGGTAGAATGCTCCTGAGTTCAATCCCCAGTACTGCAAAAAAAAAAAAAAGCCACAGTAATAAGGACAGCATAGTATTGGCACAAAAAAAGACACATAGACCAATGGAGCAGAATAAAAGACTCAGAAACAAACCCACACTCTTACAGTCAATTGATTTTTGACAAAGAATTCTAATCTTGAAAACTACAATATCTAAAATGAACAAAATTTCACTGGATGTGCTTAAGAGCTAACTAGATGCTCCTGAAGGAAAGATCAGTAACTTGAAGAGAGGACAATGGATACATCCTAACTGAAGTGCAGACAAAATAATTTAAAAAGCTAGAAAAAAAGGTGGAGTTTTGTTGAATTGTGAGATAATATTAATTAAAGATATATTTATCTGTATATATATAAAATTAGAGAATCATAGTATGATTCAAACAGGAAATTTTTGAAAAAATAAAAAGAATTTTCTCCAAATGTGGTAGAAGACATGCATCTACATAGCCAAGGAGCTGAATAAATTCTACCAGAGAAAACTGTCATAATCAAATTATTGAAAATCAATTTAAACAGAAAATCTTAAGGCAACCAGAGGATAAGTGGCATTATTTACAGAGAGCAATGGTAAATATTACTACTGACTTCTTGGAAACAATTCAAACTAGAAGATATTATCTTTAAAGAGTTAAATTAAAAAATATATTTTCAACATTGACTCATCAATGAATCAATCTTGAAAGACACTTGTGAAGTGTAAGCTCAGTGGGAGTGCATTTGCCTATAATGAAGGAGGCCTTAGATTTAATCCCTAGCTCTACAAAAATGAATGAATGAATCTTTCAAGTTGAAAGAAAAATAAAAGCTGAAAAGATTTATCACAAGCATACTGCACTGTAAGAAATGATAAAGGAAATTCTTTAGAGTGGAGGAAAATGACATAAGAAGAAAATTCTAATCTATACAGAGGAATACAGAGCACAAGATATACTAAATAAAAGAGTAAAAAATAGTATTGACAATTTAAAGCAGAAATACTACCAGTGAATTGTGGAGTTTTTAACACATAAAATAAACTGTATAACAACAAAAATACAAAAAAATGGAGTTAGATAGAAATATATTGTTGTGATGTTGTAAGGTTATTGCATTATCCAAAAAGTGTATATTATTGAAAGTAAAGTATGAACATTACAGTAGCCACTAAAAAAAGTGAAAATTAGTATGTCAAGAGATAAAATCGAATGTTTAAAAATGCTATCAAAGGAAGGCAGAAAATTTGAGACAAATGTAAAATAAACAGCAAGATTAAATCCAACCTTAAGATGATTAAATCCAACCTTATAAGAAACTTTATTAAATGTAAATGAACTACGTTCTCCTGTTAAAAGGCAGAGATCTATTAAATTGGATGAAAAAGTATGACCCAACTATCTACTGTCTATAAAAAATCCACTTTAAATGCAAAGACACAGATAGTCTAAAATTAAAAGAGTAAAAAAAGATGTACTATGAAAGTATAATCATAATAAAGCTGGAATGGATATATTAATTTCAGAGAAATTAGATTTCAGGACAAAGTATAATACCAGAGATAAACACTCACAATAATACTTGTATCGATTCATAAAGGATTTAGTAATTAAGTATGTATGTCTAATTGCAAAGCCTCAGAATAAGCTCATAGAATTGAAAATAAATATATATATATATATATATATATATATATATATATATATATATATATCAGTAATTATGGTTCGAAAAATCAATACTCCTTTCTCAGTAATAGAAAAAATAGAAAAATACAGGGTATGAAAGAACTAAACAATAATACAAGTCTTTTTTTTTTTTTTTTTGCGGTACTGGGGATTGAACTCAGGGGCATTCTACCTCTGAGCTATACCCCCAGCCCTATTTTTTATTTTTTATGTTGAAACAGGGTCTCACTAAGTTGCAGAGTGCCTCACTAGGTAGCTGAGGCTGGCCGCGAACTCAGCTTCTCCAGTCTCAGCCTCCCAAATGCTGGGATTACAAGCGTGCACCACCACGCCCGGCTCATACAAGTCTTAATCTGATAAAAAGATATAGAATACTACACCTAACTACAGAAAATACACATTCTTTTCAAGTACACACATAAAACATTTACCAAGAGAAAAAAGAAATAAGGAAGTATAAGAACTAGAAAACCCAAAGCAAAGTTGCTTTTATATATTCCTGTTTTTTAAATTTTTGCAGTGAATATGAATGACTTAAATTACCCTATTTTAATATACCAAAGTGTCAGTTTATTTTTTAAAAAGCTCTACTTACCCATATGCTCTTTACAAGAGACCATTTAAAAACCAAGTGGCACAAAAATTAACAGACAAAATTGAATTCACAGTGAGTATCATTAAAATGTCAAAAGAAATATTTTGTATTGATCAAAGTTATATTTAATATTTTAGACATGAAACCTTTGTGATATAAACATCATTAATAAAGATAACAAATCAAATATGACATTGTATTAAAAGAGAACTGTATAATGGCTCAAGGATACAAAGAAAAACCTTACTTCAATTCACTGCATAAATCAGTTGAAGAATATCATATGACCATGTGGGAACAGTGAAAATATGTAGCAGACTTCACACTTCATTAGAAACATTTTCATTAATGTTCAAAATAAAATATGACATATACATACATCACATCTATTGTTTACCTTGAGTAGTTAGTAGAATGAGGTTAATGATTACTATTGAAAAGAATTAATCAAAGCCATTAATTTTAAATGTCAGTATTAAAACCAAAATAAGGCAAACAATTGATAAGCTAATATAACTAAAATAGAATTGTTACTTGGCCAGATTCAAAGTTAATATACAAAAATTAGTACATTTCAAAGAAATTAGTACAGATTCAAAGTTAACATACAAAAATGAGTACCAGTGATATTTAGTTAGAACATGTAATGAAACATAAAAGCCTTTTTCATAGTAGCCACAGTATTATTTTCTATAAATGAGCACACTGGTATATCTGGAAAATTCTTTGAAGAAATTTTGTTGACAAGTTTTAAAGGAGATCTGAATAAATAGTCATACTCTTCATAAAAGGAAAATTCACTAGCAGGTCAATCTGTAACTCTATAAATTCAGTATAATGCCAATCAAAATTCCCACAGAACCATTTTATTAAATAATTATACAGAAAGAAGTATGTAAGAAAGGCCTCTGGTCATTTCTTAGCATCCCCATGGTTCACTCTGGTCCATGGTAGCATCATCTATGCTGAATTATCACATGAGCTTCCAAACTATTTTCTTTTCCCCCTCACCATGTCTACTACCACGTACCCTGACCTCTATAATCTAAACACCTCAGCCAGTGTCCCTTTAGTGACTTAAGTAATTTAATCCTCTCCATGAGCCTATCAAATAGGGTCTTCATTTTACAGAAGAGGACATTGCTTAGAAAGGTTGAACAATTGAACCAAAGTCCAATAATTAGTAAGAAGCAGAGCTGAGATTTGCATCACTTATTTCTGATTTCAACCCTATTCTCTTCAACACTAGACTATACTGTATTTTTGCTAACCCTTTCGAAAATGTTGATAGCATATTGTTTTACTGTTAAAGGATGCTCAAAGATATTTGGCACATGTGCTAGATAACACTTAGGTAAGATATGTTTCTTGGTCGCATATAAAATATGCTTTAATTTCACTGTGAGAAACATAAAGCTCACCTGGAGTGAAAACCTGAGTTGGCCCATTGTGATATTTTTGATATTTATATTGTGATAAAGAAAAATCAGTCCATTGTTCCTAAGTATATTGTCATCTTTTCTTAGTTTTTTAGCCTTGAAATTTTAACACCTTTTGTCCTGGGTACATTTGTTTTGCACTCTTAAATGTGGTTCTATAATAAAGCTCAATTTTAGTGATAACAGAACCTGAATATTGAAAGAAACTATTTTTAGAATTTCTGGGTTTATGGTAATGATGAAAGTTGTATTTTGTTGTTATAGCAACCAAAATTCTAAAGTACTGATTAATGACAAGCTCACTGATTCTGGAAGTAAGCAGTTCATTTTTTAGCTTGATGCTTTAAATAATTATTTAAAATATAGTTAATTTTCATAAACATTTTAAAATGAGAATGATTTCTCTATATTGTTTTAGATTAATCCTTATTAAGGTTTTTGAAATTTATAATACTAGGTGGTTGTGGCACTGTGACAATTATATTCAAATTTGATTTCTTAGTATATGGTATTCTGATGCACAAGTAACCAAAAAATGTTCCCCTTCTCTATAATTGTGCAGCAAGCTGACTTTTCCTCTCTTCTTTTTTCTTTTCTCTAATAGTAAATTAACACATGATTATTATATTTACTATATGATAGTCTAGTACAGCAAACTGCTTCCTGAATGTAAGAAATGTTGAAGAGTTTCCAAAACTTGGAAATGAAGTCTCGGGGAACAGCATGTCCTTTTGGTGTCAGTCTTGAATCATTATTAACAAGCCCAACAGGAATTATTTATTTAAAGGAGTGTACCTTTGTTTGATTCTGCTTACTATTCATTAAAAGTCCCAAAGTGTGTAGATATGTTAATTTACAGTTTCTGTCTTGATATTTATACTGTGTTGAAGAGAAACCAAAAATTTTAAGTGTATTATTCATAAGCATATTGTCATCTTAGTATTTTAGCTTAAACTTTTAGCACCTTTTCTTCTGTGGTACATCATATTGCACTAAATTCTTAAATGTGATAGCCCCAAAAGCTGTGGTTTTTCTTGTACCATGGCACATGAGCCTGTCTTACATCTAACCTGTTTTATTCTCACCACAAAAAAATAAAATAAAAAAAGATAAAGGATAAACATACTAGGAATAAAAAAGAAGGAATACTAAAACAGAGAAGAAAATGGTTGTAGTACTTCAGAAACATCCATTTATATACAAATAACTTATGTGCATCATTATTTAGGGAGCGCAAAGTAACGTGTATAGGTAGATAGACATACACACAGATGTATTCTTAAATGAGGACTCATTAAAATGCTCCTAACTATCAATTGAATAGTACAATTTAGAAGCCGAAAGTATAAAGGTTATCTACTTCAATTCTTTACAGTGGGGAAATTCATCTTGGAATTTAAATTACTTGTTCCAGGCAATAAGAGTGAGTGGCAAAATTTCATCCTGAGTCCAAGTGTTCTGACAGTAATCCTTTTCTACTGTACTTTATAGAATCCATTAGAAAACATTTAGTGGAAATGAGCATATGGATCTATACCTGACTTTTTAGTGATGAAGGAACTATCACTGTTGTTCAGCATTGTGGAATCACAATATCAGAGTTCTTTGCTCTTTATGTTTCAGATTGGCTTGGACTCACTTCAGAGAATTTCTCTTTCCGTATGGTTTCTATCCTGTTGACTGACAGGCAGAGGGAACAGTTTCTTTTCCTTCCCTTTTTTCCTGCTACATGAAAGGCTTTCTTTTTCTCTACCAACTTTGATATCTCTTTTTCTTCACCAGTATACCTATGTTCATTTTTAAATCCCTTCTCAGTAACTTCTTAAAACATAAGACCCTTCATTTTATATGACCAGCTAATCTCACTTAACTTTATGTTCTCTAAATTCATTCATTTTCCTACGAATGTTATAGTTTTGTTCTTTATTGCTGAATAGAATTACACTGTGTGTATATTCCATAATTTTGTAATCCATGTATCTGTTGATGGACACCTGGGTTGGTTCCATAATTTGGCTGTTGTGAATTGTACTGCTATGAACATGAGTATGCATATATTACTGTAGTTCTCTGGTTTCAACCTCTTTGGAAAGATACCCAGGAGTGGTATAGCTGGATCATATGGTGGATCCATTCCCAGTTTTCTAAGGAATCACCACACTGATCTCCAGTTATCATGCCATGATGAAACCCACTATTTTATATAATTAATATATACCAATACAAAAGGAATAGCCTTATTTCTATTTATTTATATGCTATCAAATATACACTCAGATTGAATATAGGTTTTTCAGTAAAAGGTGTGAGTAATGAATGCTATGTACATCCTCCCAGAATTTGTCATATTGCTTTTTGCAAATAACTAAAAGCACTGTATCTAAAATCCAGTATCTGACTTGTTGCAAAATGGTTACAAAATACATATTATACAGAAGATTAATATCTAAAACATACAAAGAATTTAAAAGACTTTACACTAGAAAAACAAATAACCCAATCAAGAAATGGGCAACTGAATTGAATAGACACTTCACAAAAGAAGAGATACAAATGGCCAATAGATACATGAAAAAATGTTCAACATCATTGGCAATTAGGGAGATGCAAATCAAAACTACACTGAGATTCCATCTAACCCCAGTCAGAATGGCAATCATCAAGAAGTCAAATAACAATAAATGTTGGTGAGGATGTAGGGAAATAGAAACTCTTCTACATTGGGATTGCAGACTAATTCAGCCACTATGAAGATCAGTGTGAAGATTTCTTAGAATATATATATATTAATCTGGGAATGTATCCACCATATGATCCAGCTATACCACTCCTGGCTATCTTTCCAAAGAGGTTGAAACCAGAGAACTACAGTAATATATGCATACTCATGTTCATAGCAGCACAATTCACAATAGCCAAATTAAGGAATCAACCCAGGTGTCCATCAACAGATGAATGGATTACAAAACTATGTGAAATACACACAATGGAATTCTACTCAGCAATAAAGAAGAATAAAATAATGTCATTTGCAAGAAAATGGAAGGACCTGGAGAACATTATGTTAAGTGAGATTAGCCAATCACAGAAAGTGAAGGGACATATATATATATATATGTATATATATATATATATATATATATATACATATATATATATATATATGCAAGGTAGGGAGTAATGTATACTAGAGGGACCTAAGAAATGGAGGAGAAACCTCAGTGGAGGAAGGGAGATGGTCTGAGAAGGGGAGGAGAAAGACTGAGGTTCATTATTGGAAATACTAACATTGACTATGTGTACATACGTGAAAATCCCAGTGTCAATCTCAGTACTATGTGGGAGGAGGGAAGACAAGGAGATGGGGGGGGGCACCAAGTGCTGTGTGCATATATATAAATGTTAACATGATATACATTATGATGCGAGACTAAATGCACCCATAAAAGCAAATAAAAATACATATCATATATAACAAATATTTAGAACACCAGTTTATAGTACTTTCCAGCTATTTCACTTGCTAGAAACAATTATTACATCATTTTTATGCATTTATTGCTAACTGAATTAATTTTAGGAAATATTTCCAATCAGTAGATCAAAAAAACATTGATACCTCAAGGTCCAAACTAGTTTCTCCCATCACCTCTTACAGCAGAAAGGCAGTACAGCCAGCCATGTCACTCCACTCTGTGCAGAGAATGTATTCAGTGCTTCTTTCTCTCTACCCTCATTATGGAATCTTTAGCAATTTTTGGAAAATATCAATTTGCTTTAGTTTAAAATAAAATGTTAGTTGCTTTAATTTAAAATAAATTATATAAAATGTTAGTTGCCTAGGGTTTGAAATTCCATTAGAATGAGTCAGTAATGATCCAAGATTATAACTGAACTTCCTTCCCTATTCCATCCAGTAATTTATGTTATTTTCTAGACCACAAACATATATTTCTTTACAAATGTATCATCATTATTATTATCAGAAAAGGACACAATTCTGAGAAAAACAGATTAAGAATTTTTGTTGGGAGTAGTGGGGCATGCCTGTAATCCCAGCAACTCTGGAGGCTGAAGCAGGTAGATTGCAAATCCAAGGCCAGCCTGGGTAACCTAGGAAGACCCTGTCTCAAAATTAAAAACAAAACAAAACAAAAATTAAAAGCGCTAGATTTGTAGCTCAGTGGTAGAGCATCCCTGGGTTCAATCCCCAGTGACACACACACACATAAACACACACACACACATTGTTTTGTTGATGGTGGTTTCATAGCACTGGCTTGGGTGACTGCTAATGCAATTTATTATTACCAACACTACTGTGGTGTTAGTCTGAGCAGTCACAGAAGTGTGCTTGAGTATCTGAAGAAAAAGCTTGGCCTGAAATAACCACTAACCTAGTACTTGCAAAAGAAAATGGTAGCTCATGAGGCCAGAATAATACTACTTAAATTTATGAAAAGTTCTTTTTCTCCTTGAAGCATTTCAGTGAGCATTGAAAATACACTGTGTTTTAAGGGACATGGGAATATGAACAATACCAAGTTACTTTTAAGTTTTGCAAGATAGCTAAGACATGAACATCATATGTTTCTGTAATTTCAAATATCTTTAAAAGTGTTTTTGGACATTTTGAGATTGGGTTCTATTACAGTTGATATATAATATATATCATATGTTTGATGTGGAACTATCCCTCCCCCAACACAAAGATATTGGGATCTGAGAATCAAGAAAATGTAGAAGTTTTAATGTAACTTAGAAGTGATAGATGTCATAAGAGGAACAGAGAAAGTGCTGTGGATATTCCAAAAAGGAAGTGATTATTTTTAACTCACAAGATCAGAGATTTCATGGATGGGAGTGCATTTTTGCAGAACATTAGGGTATTTAAAGGGTGAGAGGTGTTCCAGGCAAATGGAGGAGAGTGCAAAGAGCTGATGACAGCAAGTGCAGGGCAAAGAGAACAGTGAGGAGCTGTGTGGGACTGCTGGTGAGAGTGGCAGTGCAGAAAGCACTAGAGGAGGGAAAGGTGACTTTCCTGAAGCCAAAGGAAGCCCCTAAAGGCTGTGTGAGTAGGGGAGAAGGGAGAGAGAAGGTTAAAAGTCTGCTTCTGAAGGATTTACCTAACAACAGTGCTTATGAGGGATTGAATGTGGAAGAGATTGGAAAAGTGAAGACCAAATAAGTGTTTTCTTCTGACTTTAGGCAAGAGGTGTTGGGACACGGTTATGCCATTAACAGAAATAGGAAACACTGCAAGAAATGTAGGTTTGGCAGTAAAGCTTGAGAGACATTTTTTATTTAGTTTTTGTAAAAGTCAAATTGGGATCAGTGTTCCAATGCATAGGTATACTCATAGCAGGTATAGTGATAGCTGGGGATAAGAAGTAAACCTCATGACAACATGGAGAGAGTAGACTTAATCAACCCAATACTATATTTTCTAGCTAGATAATTTTTAAAACATTCACAAAGCTTTATCAGTTATTCTTTCATGTGCTTTTGTAGAACTGTGTGTGTGCAAATATTGCAATTTGTTACAGGCAAGCATCACATTTTAGCCTAGTGATACAGAGAAATGAGAAATCTAGGAGATATAGTGTTAGCATAGGACCTATAGATGAAAAGGCAGCTTACTGTAAGTTTTTTCTGAGAGAGAAAAGCAGTGATAAGCTTGAGTAATTGTATGTCTTTCTTTAAGGTTAATATATTATTAGTCACCCTTGCAAAAATCAATACATTGCTAGTAACATAGTTCATTTCTTGTTTAACTATCTACTAAAGATGACTCTTGACTTACGATGGTTTGACAGGATTTTTCACCTTTCTGGTCGTACAAAAGTGATACACAGAGCCAGGCGTGGTGGTGCACATTTGTAATGCCAGTACTTGGGAGGCTGAGATAGGAGGATCACAGGTTCAAGGACAGCCTTAGCAAGTAGTGAGACCCTTATCAACCTAGTAAGATCATGTTTCCAAATAAGAAATAAAATTGGGCTGGGGGTGTAGCTCGAAGGCAGAATGCTTCTGGGTTCAACCCCTAGTACCACACCAAAAAAAAAAAAAAAGAGTGATACACAGTAGAAACTTTGAGTTTTGATAATGATAACTATTTTCTACAGAGTGCTCTTCAGTAAATGGTCTGAGATATTCAATATTTGACCATAGAATAGGCTTCATGTTAGATGATTTGGCTCACCTATAAGCTGATGTTAAGTGTTCCAAGAACATTAGGGGTGGCTAGATTAAGATGTGCTGTTTAGTAGGTCAGTTATATTAAATGCATATTTGACTCCTGTCAACTTACAACAGGTTTATTAAATATAACTTTATTGTAGACAGAGGAGCATCTCTATATACCAGGCAGTATTACAGCCTTAAAGATAGAGCACTGAATAAAACACAGTCCCTGCCCTCTAGAACCTACATAGGGAAGATGTTAATAAATATTTTAAAATACCTTTTATCTCAAATCAAGAAAGTAACATGTAGTTGTGCAATGGCTTTTAAATAGATGTGGTTTTTAAAATTTGGAAATGAAATGCAATGATTGAAATAGAAAGTTTTCTTAAAATTCTTAGTAAAAACTTTCCTTTTAGATGATGCATTCACAATTTGTTTCCTTATCAACAGAGAGCAAATCATAAAACAGTCTACAGAATTGGTCTGCAGAGCCTATGGTGAAGTGTATGCAGCTGTGATGAATCCAGTCAATGAATACAAAGATCCAGAGAGCATTCTGCACCGATCACCACAGCAAGTGCAGGCACTACTCTCCTGATTATTGCATTTGATTATGGTACAGAATAATTCCCAGTATTTAATTCTCTAAAATACTGGAGGTTGTTTTGTTTTTCAGCCTATTAATCTTTACTTTGAAATTTGAGTTAATAGTTTTCTTTGTATCCTAAGATTGTAGATCCCAGCCATTTCTGTCATTCTCAGTAATGTGGAAGTAAATAAATGTTGATCTGAGTTAGTATTGTATTATATCTACTCTCTGGATAAAGATGCACTCTTCTTTATTAGCCACCTCTCTAGCTCCCCAGTTTCCCCTTTACTCTGGACCACAAATGTATGGTAAAAAGTAGTATAAAAAGTTTATAGATTGTTTTTTTCAAGACTAGTTCTAAATTAACACCTTATAAAAATTTTGTCAAAATGTTATTAACAATAGTAAATGTATCTTTACTATTCATTTGCATTCTTATTAATTATTAATGTGAGTGGGTGTACCAAATAGCTTTTTTGAACTGCTCTTCCCAAAATAACTATCCTAAAAGGGTGTGAGAAGAGAGAAAAATAACAGTGAATTGTGCTGCTGGTATACATAGCAGTCGTCTCCTTTCTGCTTTACTTTCACACATAGCAAATAATTGGTTACACATTTTTTATGTGATTTTTAAATATATACTCAGCCAAAAGAAGAAAATTTAAAAAAGGGAAAGAAAAGTAATCTAAATAGGGCCAATTCTACTGTGTGAAAATCTCAGATGAAGCTCAAGGTGAAGCTTAACAATCCAAACAGTTTTAGGTATGTAGACATCCTGAGATACATGCAAGTCTAGTTTAAGTATGTTATTTTTCATACACTGTAGAGTCATAAGTCTAACCAGTGACAAATTTTACCTGGTATTCAAACTAATATAAATTCTTTTGAAGCAGAAGTGATTATATATTTTTTAAAATGACTATATATTATACATTTTGGTTAAAATCTATTTTAGTCATTGTCATTCAGTAAATGTATGGGAAATATCTATATGCTATATATAAAATAAAGTATAATATAAATTAGGAGCTTAAATTTGGTATAATTTATTTCTACTATGAAAGACAGTTGACACCTTATATTAGCATATTCCTTTGTTTTCTGAGAAAAATTGTACTTTACTCTTACATGATTTTCTCAAATAAAATATTAAACTATTTCTAGAGGGCAATCTTTGAAGTACTTTTATACATCTCATTAATTTGTTCTTGGAGAATGTATTAATAAAAAATAGTACAAAAATGAAATAACCAGTGAAAAACTAGCAGGCAAAATGTGGCATATCATAAAATCAAGCAAAGAAGGTGACCTAACAGAAGGTGATGGGAGGGGAGGAAAGGGAAACACTTTAATGCACATGATATATAGTCATAAACATATCAAAGTCAATCACTAAGCCAAAGATGAGAAAGAGGGGGGGGAGTGGGGTCGGAATTGGGGAAGGGTTAAATGAGTCTGTGTGCATGTATGCCTTTACCAGCTTGTACCTTATTAAGAATTAATGTGGTACTGTGATGTATGATTACATCATTGTAATGACGTATGATTACAATGCACCAATTAAAAAAAAAAGATATTGAGAACAAGTCAAAACAAAAGATTCTAAGTGGTATTAGTAGTATATAACATTGAGATTTTCTGTATGCTTCATAGTTTGCATTTTAGACTTTTGTTTTGGCATAGGTATAACCTTACTAAGTTAAAGCTGACCTAAATAAATGGAAATGCATACCATGTTCATGTATTAGAAGACTTAAGATGCTAGTAGTCCCAAAATTGATCCATAGATTCAACACAATCTTCGTAAAATTCCATTTGCCTTTTATTCTTTGAGAAATAAACAAGCTGTTCCTAAAATTTGTATAGAAATACAGAGGATTGTGAATAGCCAAACAATGTTGAAACTTTTCTTTTTTTTTTTTTTTTGTGGTACTGGGGATTGAACTCAGGGGCATTCTACCTCCGAGCTATACCCCTAGCCCTATTTTTTATTCTTTATTTTGAAACAGGGTCTCACTAAGTTGCGGAGTGCCTCACTAGGTAGCTGAGGCTGGCCTTGAACCCGGATCCTCTGGTCTCAGCCTCCCAAATGCTGGGATTACAAGCGTGTGCCACCACGCCTAGCTTGAAACTTTTCAATTTCAAAACCTATTACAATGCCACAGTAATCAAAACAGTGTGGTATTGGCATAAGGATGAACATATACAGATGCTTTTCAATTTATAGGGTTATATCTTGATAGGCCTAATGTACACTGAAAATATCATTAAGTTGAAAATGCATTATAATATCCACCTAATCTACTAGACACCAAAGGTTAGCAACACAGTACACTATAGAGTATTGGTTGTTCACTCTTGGAATCACATGGCTGACTGGGAGCTAAAGTGAGCTGCTTATTATTCAACATTGACAAAGAATATCTTGTAGCACATCGCTAGTCCAGGAAAAGATCAAAATGTGAAATATGGTTTCTACTGAATGCAAATTTTCCCACCATCATAAAGTTGAAAAGTCATAAGATGAACTATCATAAGTTGGGGACCATGTATAGTTCACTGAAATAGAATTTAGAGTTAAAAAATAAACCAATACATGTAGGCTCAATTGTTTGTTTTTTGTTTGTTTCTTTAACAAGGCTTCCAGGACCATTCAATGAGGAGGAAAGAATAATCTGTTTAGCAGGTGGGGCTGACACAATTATTCCAACTCATCTCACACTATATTCAAAAATGAAATCAAAATGAAAGACGTAAGAGCTAAAACTACTTTCAGAAAGAAATATAGGTCTTAATCTTTATAGCCTTATGTTTGGCAAGAATTTATTTTCAGTGACACCACAAGAGCAGGCATCCAACGGGGGAAAAAGTGGATTTCATCAAGTTCTAAAATTCATTCATTAAAGGACACTGTCAAGAAAATGACAGTATAGTATCAGTACTGGGGAGACTGAGATAGGAAGATCATAGATTCAAGGCTGGTGTGCAATAACTTAATGAGACCCTGTTTCAAAGTAAAAAATAAAAAGGGCTGGATGTAACTCAGTGGTCAAATGCACCTGAGTTCAATCCTCAGTACCACAAAAAAAAAAAGGGAGAAAGGAAATGAAAAAACAACCCACACAATGGGAGAAAATATACGTCTAATAATGGTTTATTATCCAGAATGTATATATCTTCAGGATATAACTCTTACAACTCAAAAATAAAAAGACAATCGAATTTTTAAATATATAAAGGATTGGAGTAGTTATTTCTACAAAGAAGATACACAAATGGCTAATAAGCACATGAAAAGATGCTCAACATTATTAGTCATTAAGGAAATGCAAATCAAAACCACAGTGCGATATTGCTTCACTCATGTTACGCTGATAACATTAATAATTTTAAAGGCCAATAACAAGCTGGTGTGGATATGGAGAAATTGAAATTTTCATACATTGCTGGTGGGAACATAAAATGGTGCAGGCTGTATGGAATATGATTTTACTGTCCATTAAAAAGTAGAGTCACCATATGACTTAGCAATTCAATATGCCAAGAGATTTGGAAATCTATGGCCACACAAAATTTTATACAAATGTTTATAGCAGTATTTACAATAGCCAGAAAATGGAAACAACCCAAATGTCCATCAACTAATAAAAAGATAAAATGTTGTATTTCATATAATGAAATATTATTCATCCATAAAAAGGAGTGAAGTTTGATATATGCTACAACATGGATGAATTTTGAAAATATTATGCTAATTGAAAGAAGCCAGCCATAAAAGGCTGCATCTAGTGCAACTCCTATTTGTCTGAAATGTCCAAAATAGGCCAAATCCTTGGCAATATAAATTGGATTAGTAGTTTTCAGGAGATAGAGAAGATGATCAGAGGTCACTACTAGCAGGTTCTTTTGGGGATGTTAGAAATGTTCTGATTTAAACGGTGGTGGCTATCTAACATTGAATATACTAAAAATCACTGACATGTTCTCTTTGCAATTTCTTTTGAGATAAAATTCATATAACATAAAATTTATCATTTCAAACAACATTTGAATTATAACAGGACAGTTTGTGTCTTAAATCCAGATTTTGAGATCTTGTGATTTTTGAGATTTAGAGATACCATCTGACAGCCTTTGATGCTGGCAGTAGTAGTGACATGTAGTTGCCCAGTTTGGGAATATTTATCAGTTTCACCTTTTATACACCATGGACTTTAAAAATGAATATTTAAATAAAATGCAGAGTCATATAAATATTGAATACTTGCAGCAGGTCAATTGATTTTGTTTCCTATTTACTTAAATATGCTGTTTAGATATCATAGATGGTCCTACATAGGTTACTCTTGGACTATAATTGTATTTAAGCATGATTATCAGTTATCTTGAAAATGCATATTTATTTTTGCTCAGCAAGAGTGTGCTTTTGGAGGTAGATACTATAATTTTGTAGTTTTACAGGTCCAAATATAAAACTACAAGTTAGCTGAGAATATAATAACCATATTATAACAGCATACCAGTCTATCAAATAGAACTAACATAAGCCGGGCGTGGTGGCGCACGCTTGTAATCCCAGCTTCGGGAGGCTGAGACCGGAGGATCCGGGTTCGTGGCCAGCCTCAGCTACCTAGTGAGGCACTCCGCAACTTAGTGAAACTCGGTTTCAAAATAAAGAATAAAAAATAGGGCTGGGGGTGTAGCTCAGAGGTAGAATGCCCCTGAGTTCAATCCCCAGTACCGCAAAAAAAAAAAAATAGAACTAACATTAATGCCAGTGAATGTTAAAAGTAAAAACTTTCTTTGCACTGATAATTTAACCAGTAAAAATAAATGATACAGGGCTTACAAAAAGTGACCTGAATTGGGAGAAAATTTTGATAGGGCCCAAAATATTCACATGAAATACTTGCTTCCTTTGAAGTTGGTATATAATTATCTGGTAAAGTGTTTTGTTACTGTGTATTTAAAACAGCAAAAGTATAAGCTAGTCTAGAAATTTCAAATTTTATGGCTTTGCCACCAGGAAACTAATTTACTTAAGTATTCTCTTTGTTTCCAGCAGTGCCAAGGTCTGAAATTCCACTGACTGAGGCAAGCATAGATTTTGCTTACTAAAAGCAAAATGACAAGAAGCAGGAGGGTAAGCCAACATCAAAAGTTGGATCTCCTATGCTGAGAGGCCACAAGTCTGTGTAAGTCCCATTTCCAGGATTCAGGCAAGAGCTTGCTGCTGTTTTTTGCAAGCCAGGCCTCAGAATATAAATGTAATGAGAGTCCCCACTGCCACAAAGAAAGAAAAGAAGGAAAGGGAAAGGAGAAAGAGAAAAGGAAAGAGCTTTTGCCTTAGAAGCCAAGTCCTAAAAAGGAAACCAAAGCTTTGATTAGTATAGTTGCATTACATATTTAATTGTAAGGTGGAAATTTTTCTTGCTTTAAACTGTATGTGTTCAGCCCAGTGCTTGTAGTCCCAATATTTGGGAGGCTGAGACAAGAGGATCATAAGTTCAAAGGCAGTGTGCTATTTCAAAATAAAAAAAGGACTGGGGGGATAGCTCAGAAGTTGAACATCCATTGGTTCAATACACACAAAAATGTATTTCTTCTTTTTCATTAACAAAATACAAGCAAGGCAAGCATTAACAGCCCTAAAGAATAAACAAAAATAAAAACACCAGGTCAGGGTACCCTGCCTTTATTCTAAATTTCCAAAAAAGAAAACTACTTTTCCACTGAGTAGTAACAGGTTATTGTAATGAATCATAGAATAATAAGCCATGATAGAATTTCCATTAACCAAAAAATGTGCAAACACACTCTTATGATTTACTGAAAGACTCCACAAGTCGTAAATCATTAGCCCTGGAGCTGCTCCTGGTAAACTACGGTCTCTGCAGTACCATGCAGTTAGTATTGCTTCTTTCTGTGTGTGAACATGGTGGGGTGAAGCGAGTGCATCTGTCATTCATCAAACTTCCACATATGTGGATAAATTTACAGATTTTTACTGAATTCTTTTGATAGGTTTATTTATTCATGCACAAATAACAGAAGCTTTAATGATTACAGCTTTATAAAAACTCTTGGTACATGGTATGGTGCTCTGTTTTATTTTCTTCATCTTGAGTGCCTTAATTCTTGACTTAATAATTGAGTGCCTTCATTCTTGGTCTTTTGCTATTCCATAGATAGCAACTTACATTTCTCAAGAAAATAGAGAACCAACTTTAGTTTCTCAGTTATTGAGAATATGGTTGAACTTACTTTGACTCTGTAGGTCAGTTTGGGAACGATTGATTTATTTATGATAATAAATCAAAATTATAGCACATTAACTTTTCCTTATTAGGAAAATACTTTCAAAAGTATTTTATAATTTTTTCCACATAGATCTAAGAAAACTGATAGGTTTATGTCTAAGAAACTTAGAGTTCTTAATAGTGTAAATGGTATATATTTTTAAATTATTTTTTGCCATATATAAGAAATGGAATTAGTTTTTGTATGTTTATTATATTCCATCTAGGAACGTTTCTAAACTAGCTTATTATTTCCAATGATTTGGCATTGGGTTTTCTGTATACACATTTATACTATTTGAAGCTAAATAACAGTTTTGTTTCTTTTTTTTTGCAATTTGTATACTGTACACTTCATTTTTATTTATTTTATTTTATGCTGGGTAGAACTTCCAGCACAATGTTCACTGATAGCAATGATAATGGTCGCTTCTCTTAATTCAGATTTTAATGGTAATGTTCACCATTAAAGACCATGCTTGATTCAGGCTTTCAGTAGACAGTCTTTATTGGAGAGGAAGTTCTTTTCTATTTTTGTCTGATGTTTTTAGTTATTAATGAGTGTTGAATTTTATTAAGTGACTCACAATCCATTGAGATGATCATATGGCTTTTCTTATTTGTTAATGTGGTAGATGGTATCTGTAGTAATTTTCTGATAATAAGTCAATTCCTGGGATGAATATAAATTGATCATATGATTTTTCTCCTTTTGCATAAATCACCAAATTTAGTTTTATATGTTTTGTTGACCTTGCTAAATTTACTTATTAATTCTAAACTACATTCTTTAGAATTTTCTAAATAAGTAAACACCTGGTTTGTGATTGGTGACTGTTTCTTCCTTTTCCCCTTTTCTTGCTTTATGGCAGTCTACAATGTTCAACCAGTTACAACAATGTTATAAATTTGAGTAGAAGAGATCATAATGGTCACCATTTTCTTTTTTCTAAAATGTTTGGAAGGAGAGGAAGCTTTCAATTATTTTTCAAATAGGTGTTTTGTTTTGTTTTGTTTTTCGCGGTACTGAGGATGGAACCCAGGGGCATCCTACCTCTGAGCTACACCCCCAGCCCTATTTTTTATTCTTTATTTTGAAACAGGGTCTCACTAAGTTGCAGAGGGCCTCACTAAGTAGCTGAGGCTGGCACGAACCTGTGATCCTCCTGTCTCAGCCTCCCAAGTATTACAATTACAAGCGTGCGCCACCATGCCCAGCCAAGTAGATGTTTTATAGATATACTTTATCAGACTAAGAAAGTTCCTTTCTGTTCTTTCTTTTTGAGAATTATTTTAAACCTTGAGTGAATGTTAAATTTTATCAGTTTTTCAATTATCTATTTAGATAACCATGTCCCACCCACCTTAATATGAAATATTTCAAATATCAGCCTTGCATTACTGGAATAACCCCCCTGATCATAATGTACTATCTTTTTAACACATCTTTTGGGTTAATTGGTTAATATTTTATTTAGAATTTTCCCCATCTTTGTTCATAAAAATTTTTTTCCTATAATTTTCCTTTCTTTTAACACCCTTGTAAGGTTTTGGTAACTGGTACTGATAACCTGCGACATAGTTCTTCTTTTTCTATTGTCTGAAAGAGTTTGTGTACGATTGTTGATGTTTTTTCCTTAAATATTTAGAATTCCAAGTGAAGCTAACAAGCCTCAGAGATGTCTTTGTGGGAAGGTTTCAAATTAAAGATTCAGTTTTTAAAATATGGTACTATTCATAGGTTCTATTTCTTCTTGTGTCAGTTTTGATACATTTTATTTCTCAAGGCATAATGTCTCCTTACTATCCTCTTATTTTTAATGCCTATAGATCTGGTATTGGTAATTTGTCGGGTTTTTTTTTCTTTTTTGGTCAGTCTTGCAAATAACTATGGATGTTCTTCGTATTTTCAAATAAGCTTTTTTGACTTGGTTACTTTTCTTTATTTGTTTCTATTTTGTTTATTTGTGCTCTTTGTTATTTCTTTTCTCTTACTTTCTTTGTATTTTATTTGGTCTCATTTTTCCCCCTTCTTAAAGTTGAAGTTTATATAGTCAATTCTCATACATTTTTCTGTTGTAATATATTCACTTAAATTTATTCATTTACTATATTCACCTAGATTTCTATCTAAGCACAGGTTTTGCTAGATTCATAGGCTTTTCTATGTCATGTTTTCATTACTTTTCACTTCAAACTATTTTCAGTTTCCATTGTGATTTCTCATTGACCCCTTATTTCTCATTATTTAGAAGTACATTTCCAAGCATATGCATATTTTCTAGTGATCTTTTTATGATTAATTTCAAGCTTGATTCCACTGTAACCAGAATGCATACTCTGTATATCAATCCCTTTATATTTGTTTAAATTTGCTTTATGGTTTAGTATATGATATATTTCAGTAAGTTGTCCTCTTTAAACTGGGAAGTAAAATGTCTTCTGTAGTTATTGGGTGCAGTAAATTTAACATAAATTAAGAGGATACATTTTATTAGTTTTATTCAAGTCATCTACAGCCCTTTTGTTTTTAGTCTGTGTGGCATGCAACCTTCTGAGACATATTTGTTAGTCACTTTTAACCATGACTGTGGCTTAGTACATATTTCTTTTTAGTTTTGTCAGTTTTTGCTTTATGTTTTTAGGCTATTTCTAGATATTTAAATTTTATTCATCATAATTTCTTCTTTGAACTGTGAGTTACTTAAAAACATGCTATTTGCATTTTTGCTATTAAAGTTTTTAGCAAGGGACTGAGGCACTAAAATTTGTGTCTTAAAAAGAATAATGAGTGAAGATAGACTTCCTTGGCATTACCCTCTTGATGCCTTTCTTACTCTCTGTGTCCTCTTCTACACTTGTAAAAATTAACCGTAGATGTATCAGTTAGGCCAGTCACAGATAAATGAGCTCCTGACAGCTCAGATTGCTTTGATCCCGAGAGGTAAATGAAACCAAATCCTCACAGCATATTTAGGTACCACACATATTATCCATTTCTCTTTCTCTCTTTCCCTGGATTGAGTAACTTAGATTCTTCCAGCTCTGACTGGATTCTGAATACTAGCTTAGGACTTTCATCTCCAAGAGGTCTCAGCATCTTATGCGTTAGAGATAACCTGGTTTCATTCACTGACAGGTCCTTGTCTCAAGGTGAGTTGGACTTAATTACACTAACAAGTGTAAGTGTTGTATGTCACATTGGTTCACAGCTTCCTGTTTTTGTTTTTGTTTTTTTAGATAAAATGTGAATCCTTTTTATAACTGGGTTTTACCAGTTTCCTTCTGGATGAGTTCTTGAAAAAAGAACATGGGGACGGTTTTCTTGTGCTTGGCTAGTGTTAGAACCACCTATAACCTGGAGCCTAAACTTAATACAAAACCCCGAGTTTGGTTTAGACGCAGTCACCTCAGAAGTTTTCACAGAGTTTCGGTGGTCGGCAAGGAATTGTTGAAATCAAAACATCACAGCTTCTGTGCTGTGTGCAGATAGCGAGTGTGATGGAGGAATTACTCTCTACTGAGCACATATTCTGAGCAATTAGGCCACTTGCCAACACCATTAATGCTCAAATGCCAAGTGCCTGTGGGGAGGGTTCTGTTACAGGATTTAGTAACCAACCCTTGGCTCACTTGCCAGAGGGTGGCACTCCAGGTTTCCTGAGAGCTGTGCCAGCCTGGCTGAGACTCAGCAGCTGCCACCCGGCCACTTCTGGCTTCTAGACACTCTCTCCAATCCTGCCTCTGTCTCCACACTCCTTGCCCATCTGCCCTCCATCTGCCTGCCACTTGAGCAGTGGGTGCACGGTTGGGGGCACCTTACACGTTGAGTCACAACACTCAGCTGACACATCAAATTCACCTTTCCTGTGCCTCCACCCCCCCCACCACCAACCTCTTCTCTAGCGTGGTAGCTTCAAAGGCAAGAGTTGCCAGTCCCTCTTTTATAACATCTCAAGGGCCTCCTTCCAGGGGCTTCTGGAGTATTCTGGCACTCAAGGAAACTGGCGTGAGGGTTGGATGGGGAGATCCACTCGGAATTGTAGACATCCAGGCACCCCTGGCCTGCACCCAAAAAAACCTGGGAAGAACAAGAGTAGCCTTGTAACTCTAAGCATTCATCACAACGAACTGAAACTTGGTTCTGTCATTTTCTCATAACTCCCCATTTTTCCCCTCACTCAAACCCCAAAACCAGAGCCGTGGAATATCTTAACAATTTGACTTTTCTCCAGACTGAGACTATATTTGTTAGAGCTAAGCATTTGGTCCAAGATTTTCTAATTTTTTCTATGGGAATTTGAGTCAGCACCCCCCTCCCGAGTTCCTATGGAAGAAGCAGATGGGGAACTGGGCAAGGTTCAGAAGTCCAGGGCTTGGACAGGTTGAAAGTCCCATTTGCCAGGCTGAATTGCTTGTAATTAAAAAGCTTATCCTCCTCCTTTTTCCGCACCCCTGAACTTATCTGAGGAACCAATAGACTACTTAATCACACATAGAAACAAATCTGTCCATGTAAGTGAGAACCTGCATTTGAAGTACAGGGCTTACCAACAGAAGTGAGCTGGATTGGTTGTTAGGGTGACATCTTAAGCTCTCCCAGGTGGACTTAGTGTTTCTCATTTTTAAGGGTAATGAGCACAGGGTTCAATGCATGGGTTAGGGGTGGGGTTTGCACCCCTTTCGTTTCTTTCCTTCCTTTGCTACTCCCTTCTTCCATCTCCCTGCCTAAACTGTGCCTACATCAGGTCACGTGTTTTAGCTTGTTAGCAGCGGCACTTACTGACACCAGATTGTTAAAGTTTATCTGCTTTCTAATACAGAAAAGAAAATAACTCATTAGTTTTGACATTTTAATGTGTAAGGGCTCTGAGACAAAAACTAACTGCTCCTTCCGGCCTAAGTTGTGCTAATTGCCAGATCACACTCACTAGAGCTAGAGTGGAGTAGGAAGTGTGGCATGGCCACCCATGTCTCCTGAGGTAATAAGAGCTCTAGGGTGTGGTCAGAAATCACATTTTTTTCTTAAACTATTCCAAAGGAGGTGAGCAGCTGAGTTGTTCTCCCTTCAGGAGAATTCTGGGGCAGAAATGGAGGTGTCAATAGCAGGAAGCATTGAAGCTGGTGTAACCCAGGAGGAGAGAGGAACATGGTCTCTGTGCAGGTTAATGGCAGGGGCATTTGCTACATCTAACCAAAGCTCGATGGTGCAGACTTCCAGGGGAAGGTGTCACCTGTATGGGCTTCCTCACAGGGTGGTAGACTTGTACTGCTTTGGGGTGTATTGTGCCCAACAGCAAAATAGAGTCTTAGATTTCTCTGACTCTAGCTCTAAATTAAACCATCAAGGCAACCAGGTATGAAAGGTGCCAGACTTACAGCTGGCTTGGGCAGCCATGCCAGGGTGGACTCCGAAGATAGCAAAGGAATAGAGAAGGTCTTCCCTGAACCAGAACTCTAGCTTCCAAAATGGAGCTCTGCTGGCTGAGGTTGAGACCTGGTCAGGGTTGGCGAGCCCAACTCTGAGCTGTTAGTGCAGGAGAGCACCCGCCTCGACAGTCTCCTGCTGTCAAGGCAGCTCTGCAGGACACTCTGAGATCCCGCCGGCTCATAGACATTTATGCAATTTCTCTCTCTTGTTGCTTAACACATGTGTCTGTCTATCCTCTTCACACTCATGCACAATGAGATTTAGTAACCCATTTTAATGAGGCAATTATATTTTAACTCTATTATGTGCAATTATGCACTCTCTTCAGTTGCTTCAGCTGGAGTGCCCTGGTGTTGATAGCTCACCGGCACTCACTTGCTGGCTCCCAGGGTGGTTGGGCAGCTGGGCTTTGCATACTGCTACCTCTACTGTCTCTACTGCAGCTCCACAGGTGGCTTGGTGCTGCCACAGGACAGGGACAAACAAGATTTCCTGGCCCACCCACTGGAGCTCTTGACTGCTGTGTGGGTGGCCTAGATCTTTCTCATCTGCTTTGCTATACTGGCAGGATTATTTATCCAGAGCCCCAAGTAGTCCTCTAGCTTGGAGGGGCCAGAAAAACAAACTTGGATAATCATAGCCATGAACCTCTATCTGATTTTTTTTTTTTCTTTTTAGCTATCTAGGCTTTCAGTGCTGGAGGTGAGGGTGGAGCTCCTAATCTACCCATCTACTTTTTCAGCTAAGTCTCAGTGGTAACTTTTTTTTTTTTTTTTCTTTTTCAGTACTGGGGATTGAACTCAGGGGCATTCTACCTCCGAGCTATACCCCCAGCCCTATTTTTTTTTTATTCTTTATTTTGAAACAGGGTCTCACTAAGTTGCGGAGTGCCTCACTAGATAGCTGAGGCTGGCCGCGAACCAGGATCCTCCAGTCTCAACCTCCCAAATGCTGGGATTACAAGCATGCGCCACCACGCCCGGCTCAGTGGTAACTTTTAAAAAGAAAAAATTATGTGATATGTGCTTCACTCAAACGAATAAATTTTATTTATATATTAGCCACAAAGCCTAACAAAGCAGTCACTTTCGGACTTCTCCATCCTGCTTAATGACTAGAATGTTCCCCCAAACACTTGTATCCACCTGTGTCCATGTATCCCAGGTGCTGCCTGTCCTCCGAGGGAAACAGTTGCTAAGATTTTGTCTTTACCTTTAACTAGATTTTTAAAAAGTTTTATCGCCTAAGTATGTATCTTTCCTATTTGTTAGTTTGCTTGCATTGACTCTCAGCAAGGTAGTATCATCTTGTAGGTGGCCTTCTGTAACTATTTTCTCCACTTGGTGTAGTGTTAAAGAATCATCTCTGCAGCAGTATATATGGAATTGCAGTTCATTCATCTTTACTGATGGGTAACATCCCACTATGTGACAAAGTATTCATTCATCCTCCTGTCAAATGAATTTTGGGAACTTTCTTGGATTTTTTGTTTGTTTTGCATAATGAACAATCCTTCCAGAGCACTCCTGTGTGCACATACTAGGGTGATCCATGAGAATCTCTCTACTTTGGAGTGGAATTTCTGTATTGTAGAGTAGGAAAATATTTAAGATTATAAGAAAATGCCAAACTGCCAAATTGTTTTCCAGAGTGATCAAACCAACTCATACTCGCGCCATCCGGGTAGTATCTTTTGCATTCCAGATTCCCAATATTCTGTATCCAATGTGACACACTGACTAAGAGCATTATTTGAATGTAAGTCCCAGCTGTTGGCTGTGGCACCTGGGAAACGTTAGTTGCTCTCTCTAAACCTCAGTTTTCTCATGTGTAAAGTGAGGATTATCTATTGCAATAAGATATAGTTTTATTGTGAGAATTAAAATGCTGTGCAAAGCCAAATAACCTAGCACAGTGCCACAGACATAATAGTGCCTGGCAGTTATTAGCAATTATTATTTTATGTTAAAAACGGAGCCAAGAATGGAGAGAATTTTTCAATACATTATCGTAATGGTCTGAATGTTTGTGTTCCCCCCAAATTCCTATGTCAAAATCTAACCCTCAGGTGGTTGTATTAAGAGGGGAGAGTCCAGGAGGTGGTTAGGTCATAGGGTAGATCCCTCATGAATAAGATTAGTGCCCCCATAAAAGAGGCCAGGAAGTCGGGTGTGATGACGCACGCTTGTAATCCCAGTACTTGGGAGGCTGAGACCGGAGGATCTGGGTTCTCAGCCAGCCTCAGCTACTTAGTGAGGCACTCTGCAACTTAGCGAGACCCTGTTTCAAAATAAAGAATAAAAAATAGGACTGAGGGTGTGGCCCGGAGGTAGAATGCCCCTGGATTCAATCCCTAGTGCCACAAGAAAAAAAAAAAAAAAAAAAAAAAAGAAAAGGCACCACATCTTCTGCAAAGAGCAGCCCTCCGCAGAGGTGGGATCTGCTGGCACCTTGATTCTGGACTTCCCAGCTTCTAGACCCAAGAGAAATACATTTCTCTTTATAAAGTACGAAGCCTGAAGTACTTCGTTATAGCAGCCCAAACTAACTCAAGCAAGTACCTAACATCCAGAGGTCATGTAGGCAAACTCCTTGCCTTATGAAAACGCAGTGTCCCCCAAGAACCCAGAGCTTTTCATTGCTGAGTATGACCACCTACATCCCTTGTGCTGTTGGTTAAGATGCTTGCTATGTAGTACCATTCATAAGTTACACGTGTCCTGTAAAGAAAATTGGTAGTCAATATCACAAGATAAAAATATTTTCTGGCCGGGTGTGGTGGCACATACCTGAAATCCCAGTACTTGGGAGGCTGAGACAGGAGAATTGCAGTTTCAAGGACAGCCTCAGCAACATAGGGAGACTCTCAGTAACCTAGTGAGACCGTGTTTTTAAAAACAAAAAATTTAAAAAGGCTGTGGGTGTATCTCAGACGTACAATGTTCCTGGGCTCCATCCCCAGTACCACAAAAAAGGGGAAAAAAAGATTCTGGTTTGTACTACAGGTACCAATTTTGGTAATTTACCTAATTAGCATCCTCCTCCGCTACTGCTATTGTCTTGTACATGTGAGTTGGGGTTTCCCTTTGGGCAGTGGGTGGAATGCCATCTCCCTCGGAGCCCCATAGACTACACATGCTACACCTAGGCTCCATCAAGGTGACCCAGCTGTCCTTGGAGTCAGGCGGGGGGAATGCCAAGAGCAGTCCGTGTCTGCATGGGGCTCTCTCACAGTGTGTGCTCATGTCTCATTAGCCTCTCCACTGAGGACCTCAAAGTTACATGTTCTTTCTAGCCCCCCCCCCCTTTCTTAATAGATAAAGAAACAGAGTTAGAGACAAATAAGTGATTTGTCTTCTATGACAGAAGTTTGACTGAAGCCCAGGTTTTCTGTGACTGGATCCAATTTTTTCTTCACTGCCTCACCCTGCTTTACTGTATTATGCTCTATAGTGTGTGTTTATTTGTTTTTCCTTTCATTAATTTAATCCACTTTGTTGTATTAAAAGGAGAAAGAAATCCATTTGTGTCTCTAGAGGTGGCTATAGCCATTAGCCAGAATTACCGAACAAAGTTCACTGTCAAATTTGCTTGAAGAGAGCCGGTTCAAGAATTAATTGTGAAAGGCTTATTTGGAATGAAAAAGGCTTAAGATCACAGTCTTTCATTTCTCCCAATCAAGTTTTAATTACTGAAAAGTTTAGCAGCAACTGAAGCGTGTAGTTACCGTGCTTTTTATTGCTGAGAGGTTTTTTCAAAAGAGCTTCCACGGCTTCATTGCCTTCTCTTCTTGTCTCTACAAGACCTCCCTTGATATTACATTAATCATCTTTTTAATGTTTACTTTCATTTAAAAAAAAAATTGCATTCCCTGGTGCTCAAGCATTAGCTGCTCTTCATTAGCTCTTCATTAGCTGCTCGTGGTGTCCTAAGCAGGGACAGATCAACTCCAGGCAGCTGCAGGTGTGGGGCTGCCGTCCACTGCCACCACACCAGCAGGAAGAAAGCCTGCCACCACCTGAGGCCATTGCATACATGGCTGATGGGCAGAGTCAGTAGATCAAGTCAGGTGACAGATCCATCCAACTGTCTTTCTGGCTTATTTCCTACAGATGTGGCCAGGCATTGGACCACTCATGTCATACCACAAGATTTCCAAGTGCAGCCTTGAATATCATCTCCATCTTCCTGTTGCTCAGACTCACTGCTCATGGCAGTAAGCGGGTGCTGGACCCGGTTAGTCATGGAAGTGCACTGGTCCAGGAGGAAGGCTCTCTACAGGGAGGCAGCAATGGATCCACCCCTCCCTGAGGATGCGACTTTGGAGGAGTAACTTTTACCCCTCCTGTCCTTCACTTAATCACCTGAGGAAGAGGATGCAGAGACCTTTACCCACTGCACCATGCAATTTTGAGTATCATTTGAAAACAATGTCCTGAAAACCTACTTTCATAAAACAACTGAAAAGCATATGTGATCTTATTCTTATTGAAAATGGATGTGGTTCCTTCTTCTTTCATCCTCCATCCTGCAAAATTCACCCTCTCATTTATCCCATCAATACATATCTCTCTCTCTCTCTCTCTCTCTCTCTCTCTCTCTCTCTCTCTCTCTCTCTCTCTCTCTTTCCTCTCCTCTCCTCTCCTCTCCTCTCCTCTCCTCTCCTCTCCTCTCCTCTCCTCTCTCCTCTCCTCTCTCCTCTCTCCTCTCTCTCCCCTTGGGGGGAGAGGATACTAGGGATTGAACCCAGGAACATTCTATCTCTAAGCTGTACTCCCAGCCCTATTTTATGTTTTTATTTCGAAACAGGGTCTCACTAAGTTGCGGCAAACCTGGATCCTCCTGTCTCAGCCTCCCAAGTACTGAGATTACAAGTATGTGCCACCATGCCCAGCCAATACACATTTCTTGAGTGCTACCACATGCAGGCATTTGGCACCACACTGAACATTCAATTTTAAACAAAACAGATGTGGTCTCTGCTCTTAGAGTCTTTATTTCCTCTGTTCTTCATTGTTTGAGGGCTGGGCCCTACTCATCTTTGTGTCCTTTGCAGAGACACCAGCCCCTAAATGGCAGTTGAACTGACTTGCTCATTGAAAGTCAGAGGAGTACTCAGCAAATACCTGGAATACAGTGTTCTAAAGTTACCCCCTGTCACTATGGTGTCATATCCTTTATCTGGACTCTGCTCAGATTCCCTTTCCTGGCCTGAGCACTCTGTTCTCTACTCTTACGGATGGTCCAAGTAACCAAGTGCTTGATTCACCTTGTGGTCTCTTTGGAAAATAGAAAGACACGCTATTTACCTGGGGCTTTCTGGCCCCTACCAAGGATCTGAGGGGGTTATGGAGCATTCAAATGTTGTAGTTAGTGGCTCTGGTAGAAGAGTAGTTTTTGGCTGGTGAAGATCTGTCCTTGGGGACTGCCTTCTTTCTGGACACCTGCCATTTTGAATCACCTGCTTGGCACTTTGTCTATTATGTGGCTCATCCTCATATCAGACCTACAAGGCAGACATGGTTCTTGATGTTCTTCAGAAATGAACCAGGAGGGTCTGAGGGGTAGCACAGCAGGGGTCAAAGTCATCTCCATATACTCCACACTCTTCTTACCATTCCCCCTCCCTCCATACTAAGGAAGAAGAAAAAAAAAAAAAAAAGGAAAATCTGCTTCTAAAGCAACCGAAGGGAGACTGATGGCCTTCCCAGGGTGCTGATCAATATGGAATATTGGCATACGCTTGTTTCTTGGGAAGAGTCCTGAGTCAGGATAGAAATACCAGTAAGCACTTTCCAAGTCGACCTTCCTGGCAATCTGAGGGAAAAGGTATTCATATGGTTTGGGTTCCTCTAATATTGACTGCCATAAACACTGGACATCGTCTATTGCTGAGGACACTATTTCTGTCATGCCATTTTCCCTGTAACAACCAAAGAGGGCAGGACACCATCATTTTCAATTATTAGAAGCTTGTTATCTGTTTCTCCCTCTGCTTCTATTAGAACAAAAGAAAAAACAAAATAGAATCCCTGAACTGAACATTGTATGATTTTAGATCAATAATGCCTGGCCACACTCGCGATCCATGATTTAGAGAGAGCCACCATTGGAATGTAGACTCCCCCACCAGCCTGGCTTCAGTCAGGACTCTGCTGAGGCTGGTAGTGTTCTGGAAATAGGTTCTTTCCTATGACTTGAGGCCCACTCACCTCATAGTCAACTCCTTACTGCTTAAAAGTCAACACATTTTTTAGAAGAATAAATGCTTCTGTTAGTCTGTGTAAGGGCTATCATGCTGAACTCTAATTAGTCCAGATGGAAATTGTAAATATATACATATTTTTTTGCTTGAATTCTTTTATTTTTTTATCACACTATGCCTGAAGTTAACCTAAAAATTAATCACACAAGAGAACATGAAAGTTTTCAGAAGTTTGGGCAGAAATGCACAGAAATGCATCTAGTGCTAAGTGTGCTTGCTTGAAGCCACCCTGTGGTGCTCAGGGCAAGATTGCATCATTGCAGGGAAATGCTGGCCTGCTGCTTCCCTATTTTAGGGGACAAGTGAGAGCATACTATTTATAGAATTCTCATCAATATGTCCCAAGTTCATATCTGCCAAAGGAACTCTTAGTCGTGACTTTCAAAGTCTTCCACCTCAGCTATTCTTTCCTAAACTGCATATAATTTTAAAACTTTATAAATGGAATGTACGTTTGAAGGCTTCTTTTTGCCAGTGGGAAATTATTTTCGATAAATTGTGAAGTCAAATGTTTCTGGTATTGATAATAGAATATAAGATATTCATTAAGTGTGGTTTTGATAAAATTTGAGAACTATATTTAGTACTTATGTGCAAAATATTTAGTATTTGGTACTTATGTGCAAAATATTTAGTATTTGGTACTTATGTGCAAAAGCTCTTCTGTTTGACTTGCAGTTTGGGATATTATGATTTTTCTTTTTACTTCTGCAGATTTTTGCACTTTTTGGTAGGTGTTTTTGTTAATTATATTACTTATACCAGTTGTTTGGGCAGTCATGTTAATATTTTTACATCTGGATAGTTTGCTAAGAAGTAAAAAAGTTTTGTTCATATTTTCACATGATTGCAAAATCAATTTGATTATATTCAGAAATTTTCAAGATAATGAGATTACAAATTCATTATTAATGATTATATGAATAGATATTATAAAATGCAAAGCTAGAACAATGATATCGAAATATCGGCACTGTATCAATGCCTGGGCAGGAGAATAGATCTTTCTATCACTTCCCCAGCCCAAGAGGAAGGTTGGCTTCTCTCGAGAGGCTGTCTGTTGTAGTGGGTGAGTACCTGGGCTCAGGACCAAGCATTCAAGTCTCATTCTATGTCATCTGTGGCCTCATCCAGGTAGGTCACCCTGGAAGAGTAGCATAGCTTTATTGTGCCTTAGTTCCTCATTTGGGAAGGTTGGATAATGAGACTCAAATAAGTGAGGAGACATAAAAAGGGTACAACAGTGCAGGTTGCCAAAGAAGTATGCACTGGATGTTAGCTACCCATGCTTTTATTATATTTATGTTACTAGAATTAGGTCAGAGGAAAAACTATAAATTTGTTTACTCTATTCACATTATTCATAGTAAAATGGGAAGAGTTCCAGACAAAAACTGAGGATGTCTGGGATCCAGTTGTAACTTTGACTCACACTTGCTTTGTGATTTCTGCATCCGGGCACTTGGTTTTCTTGCCACTAAAATGAGGAGCTTGTTCAAGAGGTTCCCTTTTCCCTCTCACTTCTCACATCCTGTGATCTTACCAGAGCAGCTCATAAAAACCCTGATAACTTAGTTTATTTTTTTAATGTGGTATTACATTTTAATACAATACCGAAACAAAGCATCCAAGAGGCAATTAGAGTGAAAGCTAGAGCAACTCTAAAATAATCTTTTCAGCCTGGCACTGTGGTGCAGGCTTGTAATCCCAGTACTTGGGAGGCTGAGACAGGATTCACAGGTTTGAGGATAGCCTCAGCATTGGAGAGAGACTCTCCGCAATCTATCAAGAACCTGTTTCAAAAAAATAAAAAGGACCAAGGGTATAGATCAAAAGTAGAATGCTCCTGGGTTCAATCCTGAGTACCACAAACTAATAATAATAATGATAATAAACAAAATAAAATTTTCAGGGATATTTCTAAAAGATGTTTTCTAGTCAACATTATCTTTAACAGTTGGAAAAATATGACTATATTTAACAAGCTAAATAAAACAACTGTGAGAGAATAGTAATATCAGCTTATCTATTTTAGTATTTGATTTTGTTTCTAGGTACTATTAGATGAAAAAAGGGGCAGATGAGGGAGGAGGAGGTGCAGGCAAAAGAGGGGGCAAGAGAAATTAAGTACAACTAGTGTGTTATATGTGTGGTTGTTATTTTAAGAAAATTTATTCCAACCAATTTTATTCAAAGAATAAATCAACAAACACCCAAAAGCAATCTGCCCAAGTTTTATTATTATTATTTCAAATTCTCATTATAGACCTAATCAAAATATTCAGTTTTCTAGGCATGGTGGTGCATGCCTATAATCTTAATACTTGGGAGACTGAGACAGGAGGGTCACAGATTCAAGGACAGTCAGAGCAACTAAATAAGACTCTTAGCAATCTAGCAAGATCGTGTTCTAAAACAAACAAAAAAAATTTTTTTTAAGGGCTGGGGGTGTAGCTCAGAGATAGAATGCCCCTGAGTTCAATCCCCAGTAACACACACACACACACACAAACACACACATACACACACACACACACACACACGCACACACAATCAGATTGTGTCAAAAAGTTTCTAGTAAAATGGTCATCTCTAGCTTCTCCAATGTTGTTATTAAATATTAGCTGCTAATAAATATCATCAAAATGGCCATCCTCCCAAAACTGATTTACAGATTCAATGCAATACCCATGAAATTACCAAGGGTACTCCTCACAGACATAGAAAAATCAGTCCTTAAATTCATCTGGAAAAACAAAAAACCCAGGATAGCCAAAGTAGTTCTTAGCAACAAGAACCATGCAGGAGGTATCACAATACCTGACTTCAAACTCTTCTACAAAGCCACAGTAATAAAAACAGCATGGTATTGGCACAAAAACAGACACATAGACTAATGGAGCAGAATAGAAGACTCAGAAACAGATCCACAGGTTTACAGTCAACTGATTTTTGACAAAGAAGCCAAAAACATACACTGGAAAAAAGATAGCCTCTTCAACAAATGGTGTTGGCAAAACTGGTTAACCATATGCAGGAAAATGGAAATAAACCCCACTTTCTCACCCTGCACAAGAGTCAACTCAAGGTGGATCAAAGACCTGGAAGTCAGGTTGGAGACCTTGTAGCTACTTGAAGAGGGCATAGGACCAACACTTCAACACATAGGCACAGGTAAAAACTTTCTCAACAAGACCTCCAAAGCACAAGCAACTCAAAGGAAGATCAATACATGGGATTGCATTAAACTGAGGAGCTTCTGTGCAGCAAAGGAAACTGTCAAGAACCTCAACAGAGAGCCTACAGAGTGGGAGAAGATTTTTGC
>PVLC010010514.1:12452-50233 GCA_004027655.1 Graphiurus murinus | reverse complement strand
TGTGGGGAGCAAAAAGATTTACATAAAAAGCTTAAAGACATGAGGAGCTAAGATGGCTACTTTGAGCGATTAAAATTCAACCAGCGCCTGTTGTCCTGCCCTGAGGATAGTGAACTTGTAACTTCCCTAAATTTAAGTGCTTCAAGGCTTTCGACCCACACCCTTGTCTTCCCTCATTTAGATAAATGTAGATAACAAATGTCTCCTCAAAATCTGACTGATAGTGTGTCATCTGGATTATGGGAGGGTATTCAAGGTCAGCCCTCAGTATATATGTCACTAGGTTGCTCAATAAAGTTGGACATTTGTTCCCCCTTGCAAGGTGTGTGTGTGCGTGCGTGTGTGGTGCGGCGCCGTGTTCTTCCCCCCCCCCCTTTTTTTTCCTCTTTCTTATTTTCAGCTCCCAGTTGATCGGCAGAAAAGGAAACTGAGGCAGCAGCTGGCCTGCTCCATCTCTCCCTTCCCTTTCCCCTAGACCACCTCCCTCACTCCCCTGAAGTTTCTCCTCCATTATCTGAAGTCCCTCTGGTATCCGATTACTCCCTCACTTCCACAGATGAGAGAAAACATATGACCCTTCGCTTTCTGTGACTGGCTAATCTCACTTAGCATAATGTTCTCCAGGTCCAACCGTTTTCCTGCAAATGACATGATTTTGTTCTTCATTGCTGAGTAGAATTCCCTTGTGTGTATATCCCCCAATTTTGTAATCTACTCATCTGCTGATGGTCACCTAGGTTGGTTCCATAATATTGTAAATTGTGCTACTATGAGCAGGGGCATGCATACATTACTGTAATTCTCTGGTTTCAGTCAAAGGGATATATTTGTACATGCACACAGCCCTTGGTGTGTTTCCCTCCACCTCCCACCCCACTCCCCATAAATGTTACTGCAATAGATAATGAGACCTTCATGTATGTACAGAACATTTGAATTGTTCTATTGTAATTTGCAAATGCCATTCTCACCTAGGTGCCAAGGTAAACTTGGAGAGAGACAAGGGTGTTTAGTTAACCTCCTCATTCAACCTGCAAGCAGCAGCGGCAGGGCCACGCCCCGCCCCAGAGTAGGTGCTGCTATGTCCTGCTGCCCCCCATCGAGTGGGGAGGGGAGGAAAGAAACAAAGGAGCAAAGATTTCTGAGGAAATCTACAAAAGGAGAGAAGATCAACTATGTGCTGTGAAGTGCTTTACACATACAACTGATAAAACCTGCTGTTCTCGAAATTAAGATGTTGGCATTGAATAAGCACAGATGTAGACTAAATACGGGCTTGTCTCATCCTGATTAACAGCCTGATAGACCTAACAATAGTCCCATCTAGAGAGAAGGGCCAAGGTGTGCTTGGTCTTGCTTTGCTACAGTCTAGAATGTTGTGAGAAACGGCCAATTAGCACAAGAAAAATAACCTGAAGGTGAAGTGCTTTCTGATAGTGCTTAAAACTTTCTTCCAAAATATACAGATTTAATGAAAAGAGGAAAAATATAGTGATGATAACACCATCATTGAGAAACAAAGCCTGTTTCTAGGGAAGCAGCAACATTTTCCTTCTTAGTAGAAACAGAATGGAACAGGGAACCTTGAGAATTCTGACCCTTGAGCTCAAGAGGCAGAAGTTAAGTAACCACCACTAGTTTTGCATTTTGCAGATTTAACAAATTAATTTAGAATTCTGTTCTCAGCAAAGTTATGCATTCTGCAATAATTAGCTTTTGCAGCTCGAAATCTTGAATTTCCTAAATTTCTTTTCTATAAAAGACATCTTTATCATTTCTATTAAAGCAAAAAATTTTTCATCATGCCTCCTAAAATTCTAGAAAACACAGGCAAACAAAAACAAAATGAAGAAAAGACTAAGAGCCTGCCCCCTTTGTGTGTGTGTGTGTGTGTGTGTGTGCATATATGGTATTGGGGATTGAACCCAGGGTATTCTACCACTGAACTATACCCCAGACCATTTTACTTTTTATTTTGAGACACGGTCTTGCTAAGTTGCCAAGGCTGGCCTCAAACTTGTGATCCTCCTGCCTTAGCCTCCCTAGTACTGGAATTATTGGTGCGTGCCACTGTACCTGGCTCTACCTCTTTACTGAGTAGTTTCTATGATCATATTGGTATTTGTCCTTTGAAATTTCTTTTTTCTGGGAATATTCTGCTCTGACAAATGGAATGAAGACATGGTTCTTGCTTGGGAAGCTGGCTTTCTTGCTGCATTTCGGGTTTTGCACTTCAGTTTGTTTTTTTTTCTTTTTAGATTTTGGAATGTTTACATATAATGAGATATCAAGGAGATGGAACCCACCTTGCAATTTGGTGCAACATTTTTAATGCCCCTGTATTTACTGTGGCGCATCACGTGAGGTCAGGTGTGGACTTTCCACCTGTGGGGATTTCGGAGCATTCCAGATCTTGGATTTTCTGCTTAGGGATGCTCAAGGTGGATGTTGTTTTGAAACAACTGCTCACAGATGTATTTCTTGATGTGTTTTCCTGGCATCCTATAATCACACCATTCTGAAACACATCCAGTTTCTTGAGTCTACTTCACTCTCCTTTACCGCCGGGTCTTTAGAAGTGCTATTATCTCTGCCCCCCTCTTCCTTCCTCTACTTAATTTCTCTTCATCCTGCACGTCACCTTGGACGTCATCCTGGAAGCACCTCGCTTTAGCTCAGGGGAACAACCTCATACCCAGTGCATCCTGCATTTTCCACATTGCAGTGCTGGTCATGTGATATTATAATCGCCCACTTTCTTCTTTGGTCTCCTCTGGAGGTCACACACTTCCCGAGAAGAGGGACTTTATCTGAGTTGTGAAAGCTTTGTTCCTACCCCCATGAGTCCAGGTGTCCATACGTTGTTACTGAGTGAACCAATGGTGGTGAAAAGAAAAACTTAGGAAGCAGAGAAATGTCCAAATGTAGTGTAAAATTGGAAGCAGAAGAGTAGACAAAGATACTAGGCAGGAGTGGCTGGAAGGTTAAGGAATTTTTTTTAACTACACTTAATTGGAATGTATGAACCTAATATTGTTGCACATTTAGATCTTGCCAATATTTGCTTAACAATTTGCTCCCACAAATAATGTTATCATAAACACTCTTCTACATGTCGATTTGTGCACATTTTAAAATTATCGTTAGTCAGAATACTATAGCAATACATACAATCCACTGCTTATAGCAGCACAATTCACAATAGCCAAGTTATGGAACCAACAGAGGATAAAGAAAATGTGTATATACACATACTAGAGTGCTACTTAACCATAAAAAAGAATGACATGGTGTCATTTGCAGCGTAATGGATGAAACTAGAGAATATTATCTTCAGATCAGCCACTCTCAGAAGGTCAAGGGTCATATGCTTTCTCTCATATGTGGGAGTTAGAAAAAAGGAAAGAAAAGGGACCTCATGAAAATTAGGAGGAAGACCAGTAGAAGAGAGGAAAGGGATAGGAAGAGAGAGGCGGGAGGGAAAGGGGAGGTAAGGGAAGAAAACATACCAAATAATGGCATACGCATATAGGAAGGCATCACTCTGAATCTCACTGCCATGTACAGGGAGGGGGGAGGAGAGGGAAAGGACAGGTGTGGGGAAAGAAACAGACCCAAAAATGTCACATTCATATGTGAATGCACCATTATGAATCTCACTATCATGTATGATGAAATGCACCAATAAAAATGTAAAGATATACAGATACAATGTTATATAAATAAAATGTTATATAAAACAACAATAAAAATGAAATTATATCCCCAGGATAACTTGACAGAAGTGGCATTTCTTTCTTTCTTTTTTTTTTATTGGTGCATTGTAATCATACATCTTAGGTACAAGCTGGTAAAGGCATACATGCACACATTTCTTATTTAACCCTTCCATAATTCCCGCCCCACTCCCTCGCCCTCCCTCCTTCTCATGTTCAGTTTAGTGATTGACCTTGATATGTTTGTGAAAGTGCATCGTGCGCATTAGAGTGTTTTCCTCCCTCCTCTCCGTCACCTTCTGTTAAGTCAACTAATTTGCTCATCTGAAGTTTCTTCTTCATCTAGAGTCCCTCTTATGTCCCAGTTTCTCCCTAGCTTCTGCATATTAGGGAGAGCATATGATTTTTTACATTTTGTGACTAATCTCACTCAACATAATGTTTTCCAGTTCCATCCATTTCCTTGCAAATGAAATGATTTTGTTCTTCTTTATGGCTGAGTAACATTCCATTGTGTACATATCCCATGGTTTTGTAATCCATTCATCTGTCGATGGACATCTTGGCTGGTTCCATAGTTTGGCAATTGTGAATTGTGTGGCTATAAACATAGATACACATGCATCAGTCTGATAGTTTGGTTTCCATTCTTTTAGGTAGATACCCAGAAGTGGTATTGCTGGATCCTATGGTAGGTTCATTCCCATTCATCTGAGGATCCTCCATGCTGTTTTCCAAAGTGGTTGCACTAATCTGCAATCCCATCAACAATGTATTAGGGTTCCCACTTCTCCACACCCTCACCAGCATTTGTTGTTGTTGTTCATGTTCTTGATGATTGCCATTCTGATTGGGGTTAGGTGAAATCTCAAGGTAGTTTTGATTTGCATCTCTCTGATTGCTAATGATGTTGAACATTTCCTCATGCATTTATTGGCCATTTGTATTTCTTCTTTTGTGAAGTGTCTATTTAGATCCTTTTCCCATTTTTTGATTAGGTTTTCTTAGCTATGAGTTTCTTGAGTTCTCTGTATATCCTAGATATTAGTCCTCTATCAGAAGAGTAGCTGGCAAAGATTTTCTCCCACTCTGTAGGCTCTCTGTTGAGGTTCTTGATAGTTTCCTTTGCTGCACAGAAGCTCTTCAGTTTAATGCAATCCCATGTATTGATCTTCCTTTGAGCTGCTTGTGCTTTTGGGGTCTTGTTGAGAAAGTTTTTACCTGTGCCTATGTGTTCAAGTGTTGGGCCTATGCCCTCTTCAAGTAGCTGCAAGGTCTCTGGCCTGACTTCCAGGTCTTTGATCCACCTTGAGTTGACTCTTGTTCAGGGTGAGAAAGTGGGATTTATTTCCATTTTCCTGCATATGGTTAACCAGTTTTGCCAACACCATTTGTTGAAGAGGCTATCTTTTTTTCTAGTGTATGTTTTTGGCTCCTTTGTCAAAAATCAGTTGGCTATAAGAGCATGGGTCTGTTTCTGAGTCTTCTATTCTGCTCCATTGGTCTATGTGTCTGTTTTTGTGCCAATACCATGCTGCTTTTATTACCATGGCTTTGTAGTAGAGTTTGAAGTCAGGTATTGTGATGCCTCCTGCATGGTTCTTGTTGCTAAGAACTACTTTGGCTATTCTGGGCTTTTTGTTGTTCCAGGACTGATTATTATTATTTTTTTATGTCTGTGAGGAGTGACCTTGGTAATTTAATGGGTATTACATTGAATCTGTAGATCACTTTTGGGAGGATGGCCATTTTGAGGACATTTATTCTGCCTATTCAAGAGCATGGAAGATATTTCCATTTTGTAAGGTCTTCTTCAATTTCTTTTTTCAACTTTTTATAGTTTTCCTTATAGAGGTCTATGTCAAAGAATTTCATATTATTAGGTGTTAGGTATGACAGCCAGAAACATATAATTTGGGGGCTTATTTCCTAGGACTGAACTACTAACATTTTAAGTATAAAGCTCTCATTTATTTATGAAACATTTTATTGCGGTAAAATACACATACCATAAATGACCTGCTTTAGTTATTTTAAGTGTGCCACTCAAGGGCAAGGCAGTCACAGGGTTGTAAACCTTTACCACCACCCATATCCAGGCCTTTCTCATCCTCCCCTGCAGAAATGCTGTACCTATTAAATAACTTCCCATTTCCCCCTTGTCATTTATTTTTAGAATTTGTTGTATGTTTTAGGAAGTGAGTTTGGGCTTTTTGTTCTTTTGTCCAGCAACAGATAAGCGAGTCTAAAACTCCTGATTCTGCAGCAGGCCACCTACTGCGAACCTGGGTATACCTTTATGCCAAGGGGTGGAGCTTTGAAATAATATGAAGACCCACAATGCCATAAAGCAAGTATCTTTAGGGTTTCCTAGACCCAGAAGAGTAGCCTTTTTTTTTTTTTTTTTGCGGTACTGGGGATTGAACTCAGGGGCATTCTACCTCCGAGCTACACCCCCAGCCCTATTTTTTATTCTTTATTTTGAAACCGAGTCTCACTAAGTTGCGGAGTGCCTCAGTAGGTAGCTGAGGCTGGCCGCGAACCCGGATCCTCCGGTCTCAGCCTCCCGAATGCTGGGATTACAAGCGTGTGCCACCACACCCGGCTCAAGAGTAGCCTTTTTTAATAATAAGGAGATCCTCAATCAGTCTGAAAGATTTGTCATCTCATAATTTAAAACAAGTCAAAACCAATCTGTTTAGGAGTTTGGGATTCTAATTTAGGCATAAGATTCAGAAGAGTTCTCTATTTTTGCAAGTGAAACATTCAATCTTAAATATCAATGAGTTTTAGCTAAAGTGGTAGCTATGGGGCTAGGGATGTTGTTCAGGGGCCAGAGCACTTCTCTTCCTAGTTCATATAAAACCCTGGGTTCCATCTCCAGCACTGGAAACAAAAAAAAAGTACTTTCACATTTCCTAAGAAGATTGTTCCAGGTATGGTGGTGCAGGCCTGTAATCTCAGTACTTGGGAGGCTGAGATAGGAGGATCGCAGGTTGGAGACCAGCCTCAGCGATTTAGCAAGACCCTAAGAAACGTACTGAAACCTTGTTTCAAAATAAAAAATAAAAAGGGCTGGGGGGGGATAGAATGCCCCTGGGTTCAAACCCTAGTAACAACAACAACAAAAATTAAGGGAATATTTAGTTTTTGCTTTGAAATGATTTCCCAGAAAGTTTTGTATTTCCACAGCACCTTCTGGGGCATTCTCATGACAAGTTAGAATAGCTCAAAGATGAGACAGTAGGAAAGGAGAATCTGATAGAATCTGATGGGGGGTGGCGGGGTCATGAGACGAAGGTGTGTCCGCCCCACCCCCTCCAAGGATAGCGTTGCAGCTCTGCTGATTACTGGTTCTCGCCTGTCTTTTGCTGTTAGAGCTGCTAAGTAAAGAGGCATTGTTATGGAAACTCTGGTTATTCCAGGAGGGAGACTTTATGGAGGGTTAACTTGCTTTCATCTCTTTCCCTTTTAAATAGAAGAACAGGGTCACAATCTAATTTAGAGGGAGGTGACTTCTTAAAGACTTGAAGCTTTTTCTTTGCAAACAGTTGCATTTATTTGAGCATTTCCTTTCAAAGGAAAAGCCCTTCAAGTAAATAATTTCCCCTTTCTGTATTCCTTGCCCTTTATGATTTCCCAGGAGTTATACAGTAAAAGGGAGGTCCCTACAGAATATAAATAAATGCTGAGGGGTTCATACATGTGGCGGAGCACTCTTGCAACAATTAAAAAGTTTTCCTTCTGTGCTTTGGATGCCTCAAAACCCAAGGGTGACGAGAAGGTTAAGAGGAAAAAAATCCAAAGAACAATGTGATCTTTAGATCTTGGTGTTTTTTAAAATTCAGTCAAATGCTGTCTGTTCGAATGGGAATGAACCTACAGCTGCACGATTCACAATCGCCAAACTGTGGAAGCAGCCAAGATGTCCATCGACAGATGAGTGGATTACAAAACTATGGGATATGTACACAATGGAATTCTACTCAGCCATAAAGAAGAACAAAATCATGTCATTTGCAGGGAAATGGATGGAACTGGAAAACATTATGTTAAGTGAGATTAATCAGTAACAAAGAGTAAAAAATCGTATGCTCTCCCTAATATGTAGAAGCTAGGGAGAAAGTGGGTCATAAGAGGGACTCCAGATAAAGGAGAAACCTTAGACGAGCAAAGAAGGTGACTTAACTGAAGGTGATGGGGGGGGGGAAACACCCTAATGCACTTGATGTACTTTCACAAACATATTGAAGTCAATCACTAAACTGAACTTGAGAAGGAGGGAGGGGGAGAGAGTAGGGTGGGAATTGGGGAAGGGTTAAATGAGAAATGTGTGCATGTGTGTCTTTACCAGCTTGTACCTAACAAAGATGTATGATTACAGTGCACCAATTAAAACAAAATTAAAAAAACACAAAAAAATAAAATAAATAAATAAAATGCTGTCTGTTAGCAGGGCTTTCTATGTTTCAGTCTTTAAGAAAATAAACAATGAAAAATCATGTATAAAATGTTTCAAGATAGCCCAATTGATGTCTTAGATAAGTCACCAGTTTTGTTGGCCACTCTACCTTCTGAATAATTTTTTTTTTTTTGGTGTGTGGTACTGGTGATTGAGCCTAGGGGCATTCTACCTATGAGCTATACCCCCAGCCTTTTATACTTTAAAACAAGATCTTGCTAAGTTTCTGAGGCTGACCTCCAACTTGTGATCCTCCTGTCTCAGAATCCCAAATACTGGGATTACAGGTGTGTGCCACCACACCTGGCTCAGAATAATTTTCAATTAAGAGGGTACCTGGGGCAGGCTGAGAGCAGCCTGGGTCCGGCTGCTCACTCCTTATCAGCTGTCTGGGCTCAGTTTCCTTGTTTGTGCAAGGGGGAGAGAGCTGGGGCAGCTTAGGCAGCTACTTCTGGTAGTGGTGTTGAAGGATTATAGGAGTTGTTTACTTTATGTGCTTTTTTATGTTTTGTATCGATTTTTATTTTACTAAGAAGAAAAAGAGGCCATTTGGGTTAAAGAAAGTGTATAGCAGTCTGGCTTGCTCTTGCAGGATGACGTTGGAGTGGTTTTATTTTTTATGTTTTTTGTGGTACTGGGGATTGAACTCAGGGGCATTCTACCTCTGAGATACACCCCCAGCCCTATTTTTTTATTATTTTATTTTGAAACAAGGTCTCACTAAGTTGCAGTGTGCCTCACTAGGTAGCTGAGGCTGGCCGCGAACCCGGATCCTCAGGTCTCAGCCTCCCGAATGCTGGGATTACAAGTGTGTGCCACCACGCCCAGCATGGAGTGGTTTTATTAGGTAGCTCGCTAGACATTAGCAGACAGGGCCAGCTGCAATGGACTGGGACTGCAATGTCTCCCTTTCACCCCTTCCCACGTGGTTATTCCCAGTGTGATGTGTAAATGGCGGTCAGTTACTCCAAGCGTAATGTGTGTAAAGAAGGTGTCCAGAGGGGATTGTAAAACCCAGTGTGTGGAACACTCCATGCCACTTCCAATACCTGGAAGCGACCACTCCAGAGCTCGTCCCTGGAGCTCAACGACATGTCCCCAGACCACCTTGCCCGTTTCAGACACTTTTATCGCCTGAAGTGTGACCCTTTCCCCCCTCCACACCTTCCTAACGCGGTGCCTTCACTTCTGTAAATAAACCTCCTGCATTTCCCTTTTGTGCTTTCTGTTTGAATGCTCCCTAAGCAGATAAGCAAGGACTGAGGTGTGTGACATAATTTTTTTTTGTACTTTTACTGGTGCATTATAATCTCAAATCACAATTAGTTCATGCGATAGGGACATAGATGCACATGGCACTTGGCGAGCGCCTCCCCACTGCTCCCTTCCCCCTCCCCCTTTGCCGTAGAGTATTGAGATTGGATGGGTATTCTCGCATATGGACACAATATGATCGGAAGTGATTTCTTCACTGATCCTCCTTCTCCCTCCCTCTCCCTTTCCCCTAGACTCTAAGCAGATATCCTGGCTCTACTGAAGTTCCTCCTTCATTACATTATCCTAAGCCCCTCATATGGTGATCACTGTCTCGCTTCTACATTAGAGAAAACATATGACCCTTCACTTTCTGTGACTGGCTAATCTCTCTATCCACTTTAGGCCGTGTCTGCAGGCATGCCCATGATCCCAAGAGGTTAACTATCAAGTATCACTCACTTGATGCTGGCCAGCCCTTCATCCCTCCCTCCTGGGTAGATCAGGCAGTGCCAGATCTTGCCGACTCTGCCAAGTGTTATGCATTCAACCAAGGCTGGGAAGCTGTGGGTTTGATCTGGTCTGCCCCCAAAAGAATGAGGCATTGAGAGAGGGTGAGAATGGCTTTATCTAACTGTGACAGGCTGAAACAGGAGGCCTAGGCTCATAGTACTGTTAGAACACAAAACAGTTTCAGAAAGTATAAAAACTTAGAGCATTATCCCCATGTATTTTATAAAAACAAAACAAATGATTTTTTTTTTACATTAAAATTAAGTGCTGAAAAAATACAGAGGAGTCCAGTTATTGAGCAAATAAAAATAGGTCTGAGCTTCTTTTCACTCCAATAAGGCTCGGCTATGTGGTATCTTTCAAATTACCAGTATCAGGGGTCTGGAGCTCAGCTAATGAGTTTTGGCAACACTGTCCTCTGCTGAATACTCCCTTTGGCATCTGTCATCTGTGCTCAGATGGAAGCTGAGCTGGAAGGTGGAGGTAACTTGGAAAGCGACCTGATAGCACCAGTGCTCTCACTGATCCCTTTCTCTGAAGTCTTCTCCCCCATCGAAGGCTTTGGCAGCCGCCTTCTGGGCCAGGGGTGCCGTAAAGCCTGGCCCTGGGTCATGCGAACTGCAGAATCCCATTCTAAATGTTGTTTTAAGAGGTCAAGGGAAAGGCGATCATCACATCCCTTCAGTGCATTCTCTGGGGGGCCCCTCAGTTTCCGTCTCTGGGAACGGCCTTTGCTGAGCACTCTGGAGCTGTCTGAAAGAGTCATGGCAGTGCAGTAACGGGGATAAACCTTGGAGCTCACGACATTTTTGGCTCCTTTGAATGCATCCGGCAGTTTCTGGGAGGGCATGCCCAACAGCTCAATCATACAGACCAGCGGGTCCCCTTTTCCTTCCCAGGCAGGAGGGGGCATTCCATCAGGAGCTCTGCTAAAAGGCAGCCCAGGCTCCACACATCAGAGGGCATGCTGCACCTGGCTCGGAGGATCACCTCTGGAGCCGGTAGAAATGCAACCGGATGTATGTGGCGACACGCTGATGCTTGTAACAACGGGAGCCCAAATCAATCACTTTAATACTGCTTCTACCCTGCTGCTTTAGCAAAATGTTCTCGGGCTTAAGGTTGCAGTGAATCATTCTGGTTTTTTGCAAAGCGACCACGCACTGTAGAATCGAGTGGGCAAACTTGTGGACCAAAGGCAGGCTGAAGTCCTGGAATTTATTCTTCTTGATGAGCTCATAGAGGTTCATACTCAGCAGCTCAAAGTGCATGCAGAGGTGGTTGCGGGAGGTGAAATTCTCCAACATGTGGATCATGCTCATGTGTTGCCCCTGTCCTGCTTCCACAGGTGCTCCAGGATTTGGATCTCCTCCGAAGCCTGCCTGTAAAAGGGCTTCTCGTCCACGCCGTCTTGAGGGCCACATGCCGGTGGACTTTGTGATCACATGGCCTTGACCACCCGCCCAAAGCTCCCCTTCCGATGACCTGGAGGACCTCGTACCTGTAAGCCGCATGTCGTGGGGCACCTGCACATGGGATCTTGGTCATCATCACAGCCACCCTTGCTGGGTCCCGCTGCCATGCCCTGGCGCTTCATTGCATTTGGACCCAACAAAAACATTTCAGGCTAGCTGAAAATCTCATGGTGCTAGAAGGCTGTTAGCTTTTGCATGTATTGCTTGTTTGCTTGCTCTCGTGTTGTGGGGGAGGCTTTGACCTTCCACATGCCTTCCAGGGACTTCAGAGCGTTGGCGCTCTCCTGCGTCTGTGAATGCTCTCCAGCTGGCGCTCCAGCACCCGTCTTGCCCGCTGTTGTAAGCCCCTTGGTCGTGTGGTGAGCACTGTTCTGGTTACTGGGGTCCTCAAACAGATGCTAAACCTGGATCTGTCTGTGACTGTGGCGCAGGTTGCTGGTCCAGAGAGGCTGCAGGGCGATGGGGAAGGGTGGGGTGGTCCCCATTCCGATCCAGGCCTCCCTCCTCCAACCCCACGCCGAGCACCCGGGGAAGCCTGACACCTGCGGACCGACCTCGCTGCCCCCTCCTTGGCGGGTCAGGTAGGCGGCTGGAGTGGCAGCTAAGGTTTCCTGTTTTACATGGCCACTGGAGAGGCGAATGCATTTCAGGGCTGTCCTGCTGCTACTTCTTGTGGCCGCCTCCGGATGGCCCCTCCCGCGGGTTTCGGGTTGTCTCCACCATGCCTGATGTTAGCTACAGCCACACACGGTCCGCTGCACCCCCCGGCCAGGCCCACTGCCCCGAGCCTCCTCTTCCTCCTGTGGCTGCACGCCCACCTCCCCGTGCACGCGCCTCGCCTTTCCCTGCGCGCCCCCGGCCTCCCTGATCCCCTCACGTGGGGGCGCGGGGAGCGGGCTTGCCTTGCTCTTTCTCACAGCCCAGGTGCCCCCCATCCTGCCTCTTGCCGCCATGCTCTGAGATCGGCGTCCCCCCGCCTCGCATGGACTGAACCCTAAACCATAAGAAAATAAATCTTCTTTGCTCTAAATCCTGTAGTCAGTCTTTTAGATTATAGCTGCAAGAAGCCTGGCTGGTACAGCAGCCACCTTGCTAGAACACTGGCAGATAATCTTTGTGTCCGCGAACACTCGAGTTCTTAGCTCTGTGCGCTATGCCATGCCTGGCTTTAATGTGCCCTGCAGTAACGTTACAGAGTGACCCAGTTAGTCTGTCTTCCCATGTGTTAGGGCCTGATACCTCCTTTGCACATCTATGAATGTCACTTCCATCGTGCATTTTTTCCCAGAAGAATCTGGTTGCATTGCAGCCGAAGATTTCTTTGGATGGTCCCTCTTGAGTCAAATTCTTTAACTCTGTTGGGAACATGGCAATAGCTTCTTCACTCGCTCCAATAAGTCTTCTATTTTTCAATCCAGAGCTATTCCTGAGCCTGTGTGACCGTCCTTTGTTTGCAGCAAGTGGTTTGGTATTCTGGTGTCAGGAGATCCTTTGCAGAAGTCTTTGCATAGGCTCACTGCTTTCTGACACGGGTGTTGCCCTTGATTGGAGCATGCTTTCTGTTTATGTCTTCACCCACGAATTTTATGACTTTTTCATCTTAACAAACTGCTTGTGCACAGTGGCTGTAACTTTTGCAGTGTGAAGTGTGACAGAGAAAAATAGCATGAATTTTTTTTCCTCTTTCACCACTAAAAGGGTAGAAGATTCATTTTTACTGAATACAATTTTTTTGTTTCCTTATTAAATTGAGAAATTTATCACATTACTTGGAAGGCTGAGACAGGAGGATGGCAGGTTTGAGACTGGCCTTAGCAACTGTGAGACCATCAGCAACTTAGCGAGGCACTGTTCCAAATATCTATATTAATTAAAAAGGGATGGGCATGTATCTCAAATGTAGAAAGTCCCTGGGTTCAATCTTCAGTACACACACACACACACACACACACACACACTTTAGATAGATATTTTACCTTTTTGCTTAAAGGAAGCACTTTATAGCTTCTCTTTGTCATATCTTTATTGCCAGAATCACTACTCTTCTACTTTGAGGCAATTATTAAGTAAACTAACTGATCATTGACACAGCAGCTAAGAGTTCATCTGAGAACTGATATAGCAACTAATAATTGGTCTGAAAAGTGAGAGAGTGTGGATAGCTGCATCAAAGAATGATTCATATCCTGGGATGGGCAGAATGAAGCTGGATGGTCCAAGATCTCATCATGCTATTCAGATGGCATGTGATTTTTTTTTTTTTTTTTTTTTTTTTTGCGGTACTGGGGATTGAACTCAGGGGCATTCTACCTCCGAGCTACACCCCCAGCCCTATTTTTTATTCTTTATTTTGAAACAGGGTCTCACTAAGTTGCGGAGTGCCTCACTAAGTAGCTGAGGCTGGCCGTGAACCTGGATCCTCCGGTCTTGGCCTCCCGAATGCTGGGATTACAAGCGTGCGCCACCACGCCCGGCTCCGGCATGTGATTTAAAGTGTATGAATTGTCTATTTCTGGAATTTTTAATTTAATGGTTTTGGACTGCAGTTTACTGAGGGTAATTGAAACTATGGATAAGGTAGGGATCTTGTAATCTATTAAATAGCAACTATATTCAAGGAAATTATATCATATTAGTAGCTTACAGTGAAAAATTAAATGCTTCTATATCTATATCCATATCCATATCCAAATCTCTATATATAGTCGATCCTCATTTTTAGACATGGAGATTCTGTATTTAAAAGCTCTCATACTTGCTAAAATTTATTTGCAGACACGCATGCAGGAGAGAGGAGTTTGAGTTGCCCAGCTTTCCTAAAGTGAATGAGGTGATTTTGCTATTCAGATGACCCCCAAGCATACTGCTGAAGTGCTGTGTAGTGCTCCTAGACCCAAGAGGACTGGATGTGCTTTATGAAGAAAAAGTACTTTAACCATGCTTTGTTTAGGCCTCAGTTGTAGTGCTGTCGGCCATGAGTCCAATGTTAACGAGTCAGTTATGTATATTAAATAGAGGATCTTTAAAAAGAAGCACCAAAATGCAAGCTTGTGTATTGATTAGTTGTGACCCAGGGCTGAGAGGAACTAAGCCCCGTGTTTCCCCCTGGGAGCAAAGCTTCAGTATTCCCTGGTCTCGTAGCCCATGTGGCTTCAGAGAACACTAGCACCGTGGATAAGACAGGTGGTACACACACAAACACACACAAAACTATCTTCAAAGCAAATACATCTAACTGACAAGACAAAATATAAAAATAAAGGCAATGCAAATGGAAGCTTTTTTTTTTTTTTTAGTGGTTTTGGGGATTTGAGTAACAAGTCATGGAACACAACTAAAATGAATTGGCATCTGTATAGAGAAAGAGTTAAGCTATTGAACTGATTCTTAGCATTGGAGTAACACTCTTTTCCCTCACCCAAAATGGAACAGCAACGTCCACTGCATAGACATTTTCTGCCTATTTTTAAGTACAAACAAGATCATATTCAGAATACAGATAAACATATCCATGCTGATTTTATATCACTCTTTCTCATGGAGTGACTTGCCTCATTTTCCTCCCATGAAGCAAAAAGCACGCTTCTAGTGATCTCCTCCTGCCGTCTAGGCAGTGCAGTGAAAACTGCCACCTCATGTCCTTTGCTCTGGTTTATGTTCCTTGATAGTGACAGATTGTTCTGTTTGTAATCCACATCTAATCTGAGTTTCTGCCAAGTTTCGGCTCTTGTTTTTCCCCTTTAGCAGTGGACCAAAGTTTCAAGTGAAGCGTTTAAAATCAAAGCGTTTGCAATTCACGCATGAAAAAAGGCTGGGTTAAAATGGTCATTTTTGGAGGAGAAAAACTGCATTAATTTGACTTTATGTATCATTAACGTGATGTCAAATGCTTGAAGGAACTTCAGGTGTTCTAGCACACTTTCAGCCAAGGACTAGTTTATCTCCAGAAGAGAGTCCACAGCCTAAACAAAGCCATGCATCGAGTCTGTTGATCACCGTGTCTAAGGCCTGATCGGTGGCAAGCAGAGTTATTCCTGGGGACGCTAAACTGTGCTTTTCTTCCTCCTCCTCCTCCTTCTTTTTCTTCCATATCTGGGGCTCTGATGTTGTTTCTCCAAAAACACATCTTAACTCCCTGTGGCCGCCCTGCCTCACGTCTCCTCTCTAACTTCCCCTCCCACTACACTCATGATTGCTGAATATAGCACAATTAATCCAATATTTTCTTTGTACCTTTAATTTCTCTACTCAGACTCTGCTTTGTCCATTAATTCAAAGCCTTCTTCTAGGTGAGAGTCCATCTCCCACTTAGGTTTACCTGTTCTTAGTTTTTTTGTGTGTGTGTGTGCGGTACAGGAAATTGAACCCAGGGGCATTCTACCTCTGAGCTACACCCCCAGTCCTATTTTTTATTCTTTATTTTGAAACAGAGTCTCGCTAAGTTGTGGAGAGGCTCAATAAGTAGCAGAGGTTGGCCACAAACCCGAATCCTCTGGTCTCAGCCTCCCAAGTACTGGCATTGCAAGCATGTGCCACCATGCCCGGCTAAAACTCCTTTTCTTGACCAAAGCATTTCATACCCTGAAGCAATTGTTGCTTATTGATCGATGGAACTCTGAGATGGGTTGATGGAAGCATGCAGTCTGAAAGGCAACGAGATACGACTGCTGCTTCTGAACACGTACATGACTCTGAGCTAGTGTCTTCATCTTTCTGAATCTTGCAAGACTAGAGGTGATTTTGCATATCAAACTTGAATGTCCTTTAAGTTTGCCACTAAATTTGCAACCTCCTAGTCTCCCATCTGTCAAATGCAAACCCACCAGGCTGTCTTCTCTAGAGCCCCTACAAGTCTATTTCAGAGACCTGCAAAGACAGAGGCAACGTTTCGCAGTCATCCAGCCCAGCTCAGCCTCGACTAGAACTAGCAGCATGGGCACGGTCAGGGGCCTGAGCTGAGCTCACTGCAAAACTCAGTCCTCTGTGCTCAGCATCTATGGACAGATGTTTCCAAGAGACTTTTGGGTCCTATAAAAAAAAAAATCTAGAGATGAACTAGACACACTAATTTCTTTGTCATTCTGTAAACACTGATTGCTCTACTAAGAGCTGAGGAGTCGATAGTGGATGAGAAGCATTTGATAAATATCCTTACAGAACTTACAGTCTAATGGCAATGAATATGCAACTTATCAGGCAACTGAGATAAGGTGCTGGGGGTGATGGGTAGTCATGGGAGCTGTGTTGGTCGGGTGTGGGGGATGTGTGGGGTTAAAGGGGAAGCTTCCTACAGGAAGTGATGTCAGCTCTCTGACCGGAATGACAAGTAGGCGCCACCCTGATGAAGGGGGAATGAGGAACTGCAGGCAGAAAGGGCAGCAGCGTAGACAGAGATGAGAAAAACCGACGTTTCTCCGCCTCCTCCTCCTCCTTCTTCTTTTCTCTCTCGCTTTGATACTGGATATTGAATCCGAGGGTCTTCTACCTCTGAGCTACACTCCCAGCGTTTTGATGTTTTGTTTTGAAATAGGAACTTGCTAGGTTGCTGAGGGCCTTGCTAAGGCGTTAAGGCTGTCCTTGAATATGTGACCCTCCTGTCTCAGCTTCCCAAATACTGGGATTCTAGGTGTGTATTACCACCCTTGGCTTCAATTTAAAAAAAAAAAAAAATAACTTTATTAGGGCATTGAAATTATACATCATAGCAAGGTTTAAACTGATACAAACATACGTGCACACAGCTCTTGGCGTGTTTCCTTCTATTTCCTCCCCCAATCCCTCCCTTCTCCCTTTCTGTACTTTAGCGAAATTGGTAGCAATACCTTCATACGTTGCCATGGTGTTCTCTGGACTGTTTCTTTCCTCAGTCCTCGTTTCTCCCCTCCCCGACCCCGTCCCCCAGTCTCCTTCCTCTATTCCCCGGTCTTCCTCCACAATAAAGCCCTTATGTTTCCTATTTCCTCTCTAGCTTCCATAGGTGAAAGGAAACTTACAACCCTCGGCTTTCTGAGTCTGGCTGGTCTCACCCAGCCTCATGTTCTCTAGCCCCACCATTTTCCTGAAAACGACACAAGTTGTTCTTAATGACCGAGTAAAACTCCACTGTGTGTACATACACCACATTTTCTTTAGACGTTCATCTGCTGAGGGACACCTAGTCTGGTTCTATAACTTGGGCTATTGTGAATTATGCTTCTATAAACATGGAGATGAACATATTGCTATAGTATTCTGACTTTGATTATTTTTTGGAAATGTTAAAAACTTTTTTTTTAATAAGCAGATGCAGCATATTCAAATGAAAGTTTTGATATAAAGATTCACATCTTGACAAATGATAAAAATTACAAAACATCCTTTTCTTCCTGCATTCGCCTTGTACACTCTTCCTATTCCACCCTGTCTTACCATCTTTCCCTTGGGCATTTCTATATTTTCCCTCACCTCTTCCCGTCTATGGTTACATTGGCAGATTCCCCCCACCTCCAGCAGTATAGAAAGTTTGCTCCTACACAAGGTAATATGGTTATCTTATTTTTTTTTGGCAGTACTGGAGATTGAACTCAGGGGCATTCTACCTCCAAGTTACACTCCTAGTCCTATTTTTTATTCTTTATTTTGAAACAGGGTCTCACTAAGTTGCGGAGGGCCTCGCTAGGTAGCTGAGGCTGGCCTCGAACCCGGATCCTCCAGTCTCAGCCTTCCAAATGCGCCACCATGCTTGGTGACCTTAAATTTTTAAAATATGCCCTTTAACTTTACCAACATCTAGGTAGTAATACTCCCTTCCTCTCACCCCCAAATTAGTTGTTGGCTTAATCTCCTTATGAGTCCTATCTCTATGTGACATTTTACTTGTGAATTTTCTAGACATGTGTTGGTGGGGGGAAAAAAACCCAAAAAAACCATGCTGTCTATGTGTTGCAGTGACCTGAGATTTCTGATACTGCGGAGTGATATAACTGGGTCATATGATGATTCTGTCCCCGGTCTTGGAGAAACCTCCATCCTGATCTCCACAGCAACCTTGCCACTTATACCCTTCACAAAAATAAACTCAAAATGGATCCTAGACCTAAGTGTAAAATGCACAACTCTAAAACTCCTAGACAATAACAGAAGATTTAGATGACCTTGGATTCCATGAAACTTTTAAATACATCAGAGCTATAATCCATAAAAATAATTGATGAACTGAACTTCATTAAAATTAAAAAGTCCTACTCCATGAAAGACAATGTCAAGAGAATAAAAAGACAAATGACATATTAGGAGAAAGTAGTTGCAAAAGGCACGTCCTATGAAGGACCATTATCTAAAATATACAAAGAACTCTTAGAACTCAACAATAAGAAAACAAACAAGCTGGTTAAAAATTGGCCAAAGACCTTAACAGACACCCCTGGAAAGAAGATAGACAGACGGCAAATATGCACATGAGAAGACGTTGTACGTTACAGCAGCGGTGACATACTCGTTCTAACTCGTGCCCGCCGGGTTAGAAGGCAAAATCTGGGACGATGGCAACATGAGCCGTTGGTGAGAACTTGGAGCAACAGGACCTCTCAGCCATTGCTGGAGGGGACGCGATTTGCACAGCCCCTCTGGAGGATGGCTCGGTGGTTTCTTTCTTTTTTTTTGCGGTACTGGGGATTGAACTCAGGGGCATTCTACCGCCAAGCTACACCCCCAGCCCTATTTTTTTTTATTCTTTATTTTGAAACAGGGTCTCACTAAATTGTGGAGTGCCTCACTAGGTAGCTGAGGCTGGCCGCGAACCCGGATCCTCCGGTCTCAGCTTCCCGAATGCTGGGATTACAAGCGTGCACAACCACGCCCAGCTCACTTGGTGGTTTCTTAAACTAAATATACTCTTGCACATGAACTAGTGATGACACTCCTTAGTATTTATGGAAAGGAGTTGAGAACTCATGTTCACACAGAAACCTGACTGTGAATGTTTCATTTTATTCATAATCGTAAAACTTGGAGGCAGCTGAGATCCTCTTCTAGTTGTCTTTTCATCCCTGTGACCCAACACTAGATGAGGACAGCTTAGAGGAGCAAAGGTTCACTTGTCTCACAGTTTGAGACGTCCAGTGCGCGGCTGACTGGCTTCAGGGCAGAGACATCATGATGGCGGGCGTGCAGGAGGAAGGCTTCTCAGGGAGTCAGAAGCAGAGAGAGAGGGACTGGAAGCCGCCAGAGAGAGTCCTCAGGGCCACAGCCCAGCGACTCAACTCCTGCAGCCGCGCCCTTCCGGCCTTTAGTAACGACCAGGAAATCCATTTAAACTGTGAATCCATCGGTGGGTTTAGCCGCTGATGAAATTAAATCCCTGATTCAGTTATTTGACTTCTGAACACTTCTGTAAAGCCAACAAATGAGCTTTTCTGGGGCACAATCCCTATATGAACCCTCACAGGTGCTGTTCAGTAGATGAATGGATTGGCTGAGATACTTCTAGACAATGGAATATCACTCACTGCTAAAAAGAAACGAGCTCTTGAGTCACGAGAAGACGTGGAGGAACCTCAGATACACTAAGTGAGGAAGCCAGTCTGGGAAGGCTGTGTGATCCCAACTGTTCGACACTCTGGAAAAGGCAAAACTATGGAGACGGTGTCCGCCAGGGGTTTGGGAGGAGGGAGGATGAATAGGTGGTGCGCAGAGGATTTTTTAGGGCAGTGAGAACGCTCTCTCTGATCCTACAATGATGGAGACATGTCCTTATACTCTTGTCCAAGTCCGAGTGGGTGCCATTGCGAGCCGCGTACTTTGGGTGGTAACGATGTGTCAGGTAATGATGTTTATTACTTGTGACAAACACACCACTCGGTGCCGCCAATGGAGGAGCCGTGTCCGTGTGGAACAGCGAATTCATGTGAAGTCTCTACCTTCCATTCCATTTTGCCGCGAACCTAAAACTTCTCTTAAAAAATAGTCTTAAAGTTAGAAGTGTGTCCTTACATAGGGTTTAATTTACCTTTCTTGAGTTACTAATGCTTTTGGCATTTCCCTTGGTTTTTTGAATTTCCCTTTTGTGAAGTTTCTGTGAATGTCTTTCATCCACTCTTCATTGCCTCCCTCATTTTCTTGATTCATCAGAAGTATTTCCATCTTTTTTTTTTTTTTTAATGTGGCACTGGGGATTGAACCCAGGACCTTGCAAATGGTGGGCAAACACGCTACCACTGAGCTACAGTTCCAGCCCTTTTGTGTATGTGTGTGTGTGGTATGTGGTATGTGGTGTGGGTGTGTGTGTTGCTAGAAATTGAACCTCGAGCTACACCCACAACCCTATTTTTCTTTTTCAAATTTGGAAACGGGGCTTGCTAAGTTGCTAAGGGCCTCGCTAGGTTGTTGAGGTTGGCGTCTAATCTGGGATCCTCCTGTCTCAGCCTCCCAAGTACTGGGATCACAGACATGTGCTAACCCTGCTGTCTATCTGGTCCTTTTTATTTCTTATTTTGAGAGAGGATCTCGTCAAGTTGTCCAGGTTGGCCTCAAATTTGTGAACCTCCTTTCTCAGCTTGCCAAGTACCACAATTACAGCCTTGCCCCACCGTGTCCTGCTTAAGACATTGCGATTGGCTGCCCTCTGCCTCGGGCCCTGTGCCTTGGAGCTGCGGGCCTGGCTGGAAGCGCACTTCCTTTCCTGTGATTTTCTTCCCAGCCTCTCTGGGCAGTCCCACTCTCTGCTCTCTCTTGGTTGCATTCTCGACGAGTCCAGATCAGTGAGCCTCCTCGACGTTCTGGTTGAGGTGTTCTGCAGCACAACACCACCGACGACAAGCCGTGCCACATATCAGTGCTGTTTTTTTGTTTGTTTGTTTTTGGTTTTTTTGGTGTGGTGGGTGCTGGGAATTGAACCCAGGTGCATTTTACCTCTGAGCTACACTCCCAGGCCTATTTTTTTATTATTTATTTTGAAACAGGGCCTCACTAAGTAGCTGAGACTGGCTGCAAAACTGCCATCCTCCTGTCTCAGCTTCCCAAGTACCGGGATTGCAACATACACCACCACCCCTGGCTTAGTACTGTCTTAAGAACATCAGTACATGACGTGATGCTGTGCTCCATGAGGACCAAGGCCATGGCTGAGCCTCCCAAGGCTGTGCTGAGCACCCGGAACCGCTCATCTGAAAAGCACTGCCACAGCCGTCAGCCCGATGAGTTCAACTGGGTGACTACATTTTTTATTTTTATTTTTTGGTACTGGGGCTCCAAGTTTACTCCAGGCTTCATTCATTCATTCATTCATTCATTCATTCATTCATTCATTCGGTACTGGGGATTGAGCGCAGGGGCATACTACCTTTGTGCTACACCCCTAGCCCTTTTTATTTCTTATTTTGAAACAGGGTCTTGCTAAGTTGCTGAGGCTGACCTCGACTCCACAATCCTCCAGTCTCAGTGTTCCAAGTACTGGAGTTATAGGCACGTGTCATTGTGCTGGGCCGGTGACTCTTTAAACATATCCATCGACTCATGGATGGGAACTTTCTCCATACGTCAATTCCTACTAGGATTTCTTTCTCAACAAAGCTGTGCTGCTGCCGGTGAGTGAGAGAGAATCAGACAGCTGGAAATCTGCGGGGATACTGGGAAAGGGGCCAGAAGCAGACCTCGACCACAGCCACACAGCCGCAAGCTCTGCAGCCGCGTGCACGTTCTGGGGAGGTTGGCAGAGCCGGGCGAGAGTGAAGGGTGAGCTCCTTGTACAGGCTGATGAACTTGAAGACACCACTGTGTGGATTCTGTACTGCCTGGGCTGTTTATCTTTTCAAACTAGGGCCGCGGTCGCACAGCTGAAGCCGGAGCCTGCCCGCTGCTCGCCGGGCCCTGCTCCCAGCTTGATAGCGCTTCCTTCCTGGCCTTGCCTGGCTTCCTGCTCTGGCCTTATCGCTGCACAAAACTCGACGCTGTACTGGAATGCACTTGTGGACCATAAATGGAAATCTCTGGCTTTCTCCGTTCCTTTCTTGACATTTCTGTCTGCCATTACGAACACAGTCCTGGGTCCAGATTTACACTTCTCTTCTCTAGCTGGCGGGATTCCTAGGACAGCGCTTTCCCTCCCGGCCCTCAACCCTTTTTTGCACCTGAAGTTTTAGTCTTTCATTTCATGAGCCAAGAAAATAAATAATAAACATGGCATCTGCGTAAGTATTAGTCAGAGAAGAGTAGTGAGAAGCTGCAGCCTTGGGGGCTGGCTTCCCACGCATATGAATTACACTCCGGGCCATTTCCTTTATGTTTACTGCATTTCGGCCTTACAGAAGGAGGGGAGGCGGATGGGTTGTGGGCCTTACGTGAACAAACACACTTCTTGCTCTACTGCATTCGGCTTCCCCTGAAAATTTTAAGTGTCTTAGTAATTCGGAAGGGAGTTTTGCTTCCCGGCATCTGAGATCTGGTATACAACCTTCTTTGCCTCATAAGATTTCACGGTGGCCCAGTGGGGTGGTGCAAGTCTATAGTCCCAGAACTGGGGAGGCTGAGACAGGAGAACCGCTAGTTTGAGGCCAGCCGGCAGTAATCTAACGAGATGCTGTTTCAAAATAAAAGGGCTGGGGGTGTAGCTCAGAAGTACAACACCCCTGGGTTTAATTCTCAGTATCTCTCTCACACACACACACACACACACACACACACACACACACACACACACTGAGGTAAACATTAAATAATCCTCACACTACAGATTAAAATTTAGAATGCCAAATCTATGAAAGATCAGATGGGGCTCATGAGATTTATATATGTATGTATGTATGTATGTATGTATGTATTTTTGGTGCTAGGGATAGAACCCAGGGACATTCTACCTCTCAGATACACTCCCAATCCTTTTTATCTTCTATTTTGAAACAGGGTCTCACTGAGTTGCTGAGGGCCTTGCTCAGTTGCTGAGTTTGGCCTTGAACCTACTGTCTTCCTGTCTTAGCCTCTCAATTTCTGGGATTACAGGTGGGCACCACCAGGCCTAGCTTTACACAAGAGATTTTTAAAGTCCACTTCCCTGAGCTACTTAATTTTCACGAAAACAGTGTAACAGAAAGAGTCTCAGGGCATCAGAGCAAAAGCTGTTCTCTGCTTTGCAAAATATTACATAAAGGCTATTTTGAAAATAATTTTAAATTGGGCATCTGGAAAATTCAAGGGCTGAGTGAAAGGGAGGGTTCTGAGGAGGTTTCTGGGCGTGTCTGGCGTTCTGAATTCAATTGCCTTTCATGAGCTCACCAATCTTCTTAAGATATTATGATCTTTCACACAGGCCAGGGGAATTTCCTCAGATATGATTAAAGAGTGGGCAGGGCATGTCCTCAGAAGTCAGAAGACTTAATATTGGAAACATGAACTTTCTTGGAGTCGTTCCGAGTTTATTTCAGAGGAATTCCCCCTTGAAGAACAACTCCCACGATGGAGGGCAGGGGATGGAGGAAGCCTTTTGAAATGTATTTATTTTATAGCCTAAAAGTTGAACAGTCCCCGCCCCTCCCCCTCCCTGTGGAAACTCCTAAAGGCAGAGTCAGGGAAAACTTTCTTTTTTTTCTTTTTTTATTCTTGCGGTATTGGGGATTGAACCCAGGGGCATTCTACCTCTGAGCTACACCTCAGGTCTATTTTTTATTCTTTATTTTTGAAACAGGGTCCACTAAGTTGCCGAGGCTGACTTTGAAACCGAGATCCTCCTGTCTCAGCCTCCCAAGGACTGGGATTACAAGCATGCGCCACCACACCCATCTGGGAAAACATTTTGAAGTCTCTTTTTCAGGGTGAGTAAATTAAATAAGCAACGAATGCTTAAAATTTTTCTTTTTTTCCCCATAAGTCCAAATTTTCTATTTTTAGACTTAATGAACATAAAATTATAGTTCAGAAGTATAACCAAAAGAAACATTACACAGAAGAAAGGCAACTAGGCTGAACATGGAGGGGCATGTTTGTAATCCCAGCACTTGGGAGACTGAGACAAGAGGATTGCAGGTTTGCAGCCAGCCTCAACAACTGAGTGAGACCCTGTTTCAAAATAAAAATAAAATAAAATATAAAATAAAAATAAAATATAGCTGAGGGTATAGCTCAGAGGTGGAATGCCCCTGGATTCAATTCCCAGCACCAAAACAAACAAACAAACAAAATAGCAACTGTAAAACTCTGCAAATTGTTCATTTAAAATGAATCACTAGCCAGGCGTGGTGGCGCACGTTTGTAATCCCAGCATTTGGGAGGCTGAGACCGGAGGATCTGGGTTCACAGCCAGCCTCAGCTACCTAGTGAGGCACTCCGCAGCTTAGCGAGACCCTGTTTCAAAATAAAGAATAAAAAATAGGGCTGGGGGTGTAGCTGGGAGGTAGAATGCCCCTGAATTTAATCCCCAGTACCACAAAAATAAAATGAATCACTAAACTGGGTATGGTTGTGGCACATGCCTGTAATCTCAATTCTTAGCAGGCTGAGGCAAGAAGATGGTAGGTTTGAGGACAGCCTCAGCAAACTAGAAAGACCCTATTTCAAATAAAAAAAAAAAAAAAGGCTGGGGGTGTAGCTCAGAGATAGACTGCCCTGGTTCAATTCCCAGTGCCACACACACAAAAGAATCACCATGATACTCATAATTTTTGTTTTTCTTCAATTATAACTAAACACAATCTTATATGTAAAGACAATTCCCATATCAAATATTCTTTGCACAATTTGAATAAACACCAAACATATCAATACTTGAGGTTTTTAATTGTGACTCAAATCTTCTCTTTGAAGGGACATAACTGCTCTGCAGTATTATTTCCAAGTGAAAGTGCTTCAGTTCTGGAGGCGCCCAGGGCCCGCAGGGGCTGTGGTTTAGGCTTTTACTTGTTCTTTTTTGTTGTTGTTCTTTTTCTTTTCTTTTTTTTTTTTTTTTTTTTGGTATTGAAGATTGACCACAGCCGCATTCTACCTCTGAGCCACACCCCCAGCCCTTTTTATTTTGAAAACAGGGTCTTTCTAAGTTGCTGAGGGCCTTGCTAAATTGTGGAGGCTGGCCTCAAACCTGTGATCCTTGTGTATCAGCCTCCTAAACACTGAGATTGTAGCTGTGATCCCCTGCGCCTTGCTACTCGTTCTTTAAGAACAAGGCAACTTTGGCAAGGCTCCCGAGTGTGACTACGAACTTTCTTGTGATATGCTGTGAAGGAGCAGAGTGGGACTTAAGTAAGACTGCCCGTGAGGGAAGTCTCCTGTGCTGGTAGAACACCTTAGGGCCCGTGGGGGGTCCAGGAGGAGAGGAGGCAGTGCCGAGGCTGGAGGCTGGAGGCTGGAGGCTGGAAGGAGCCCTCGGGCCTGGGATGACGGTGCAGACAAACAGTTGGAGCTGTGAGTGCGGCCAGGGTGGGACAAGAGAGGGAAGTCGGGAGGAAGGCGAGGCTTAGATCTTGCATGGCCGCTTGGGTCACGGTGAGTGTTTGGGGATATTTATTTTTACTGTGTTGAACATGCATAACATTTATCATTTCAACTCTTTTTTTGGTGTACAGGGATGTTAAATACATCTCTACCACTCATCTCCAGAACTTTTTCATCTCCCAAACTGAAACTTCGTACCCAGCGCACGGCTCCCCATTCCCCTCTGCCGGCTCTCAGCAGCTCTCAGCACCGTGTGTTTCGGTGAATGCAGCTACTCGGCTAACTCACGGAGGAGCGGGTAAGAGGGTGCTTGTCCTTTGGTGGCTAGCGTAGCACGTCCTCAAGTTTCATTCGTGTTGCGCAGAGTTTTGTTTCTTTCTACAAGTGAATATGCTTTGTTATGTGAATGTACCATGTTTTGTTCGTCTCTTCACTGTTGGTGGACATGCAGGTCCTTGTTCCTGCATTTTGACTACTATGAATAAAGCTATGAACATTGGTATATAAATACGTTTGAGTTGCGCCTCTGATTCTTTGGTGTGTATGCTCAGAAATGGACTTGTTAGGTCACATGGTAATTCTATTTGACTTTCTGAAGCCTCACTCTTTTCTGCAGTGGCTGCACATTTTTTTTTTTTTTTGTAGTGAAGATTGAACTGGGGGGCATTCTATAGCTGAGCTAAACCACCAGCGTTACTTTCTTTTTTGTTTTGAAACAGGCTGTCTCTAGTTTGCTGAGGCTGGCTTCAAACCTGTGATCCTCCTGTCTCAGCCTCGCTAGTACTGGGATTACAGGTGAGCAGCGTCTTGCCGACTGGCCACACAATTTTATATTCCCACCAGCGATACACAAGGTTTCAGATGCTCCTCATCTTTATAACACTTGAGGTTTTCTGTGTTTTGTTTTGTTTTTTTTTTTTTTTTTTGCTGTTTTTTGTTTTTTAAATATATAATAGCCATTCTAATGGATCTGGAGAGCAACTTGAAATTGTAGTTGAAGTCACTGCATGACTGTAGCAAGGGAATGAGGTAAGTTCTTTTCTCTTTAAAATGATCCCTCTGAGCCAGGTATGGTGGTGTACCCCTGTAATCCCAGTACTTGGGAGGCTGAAACAATAGGATGGTAGGTTCAAGGCCAGCCTTGGCAACTTAGTGAGACTCCCGTTTCAAAAATAAAAAATAAAAAGGGCTGAGAGTGTAGCTAGGAGGTAGAATGCCTCTGGATTCCATGTGTAGTGTCAGAACAACCACAGAAAAAGATTGCTCTTGTTGCCCAGCAGGGAGGGCAGACAGAAGGGGCGGAAGAAAACAACGGCGCAGACTCCTTACGAGGCTGGCTATCTTGGTGTCCAGGAAAGGGAAGTTGGTGGCCTGCACTAAGGTAGTCCAAACCACTTCCTAAAATAACTCTTTGGCCATGTAGCATCCTCTCTGATAAAAGACCGATGAGCTCAGCTTGTTTTTGTTCTACCTCTGAGCTAACTTGCCAAGGCTGGTCTGGAACCTGCAGTCCTCCTGTCTCGGCCTCCCAGAGCTGGGATCACAGGCGTGTGCCACCACGTCAGACCCTGATTTCTGACTAAATAGCAAGGAGGCAGAGGGGTCCAGCAGCAGTGCAGCAGGGTTGGTCAGTGTCGGAAAGTAGGCTTGCGAAGGAAATGACCAGCTTGAAGTCATCAGCCACCATCAGGAGATTAGAAGCAGGGACCAGGCCTCATGGAAGGTTCTAGAATTGGAACACGGGGCGGGAAGCATTTGCACTGAGGTGGGAGGCTGTGATAAATGATGGGACAGACAGGACCCCCCTGGAGAGGCGAAATTCCTATGGAGGAGGAACTCAGACTGTTTACAGGGCTTCATAGGAGAAGGAAAAAGAATCCACGGCAGGAACAGAAGGGAGTGCTGAGGATGCAGAAATCCCAGCAAGAAAAGTGCCCGGGATCCCAAATGCCCCAGACAGCTGTTGCAAGGGGAGACAGCCCTAGAGCGACTCAGTGGTCGAGCTAATCCCCAGTACTGTGTGCGTACGTACGTGTGTACGTACATACCAAACCAAACCAAACCAAACCCAAACCCAACTGCTCTAATGGTTCTTAGGTTTCAGGATTCCTGAACAAGTACGATTTTAAAAGGAGCGTGCTGAGAAGTGGAGTCAGTTTGGAGAGAGGTGCATATTGTGCACACTCAGAAAGAGCTTGCTAAGTAAGAGTATTTTTTTTTTCCAAAAGTTCCACTTATAAACCAGGTGTGGTGGGGCATGCTTGTAATCCCAGCATTCGTGAGGCTGAGACTGGAGGATCTGGGTTCGAGGCCAGCCTCAGCTACCTAGTGAGGCACTCCGCAACTTAGTGAAACCCTGTTTCAAAATAAAGAATAAAAAATAGGGCTGGGGCTGTAGCTGGGAGGTAGAATGCCCCTGAGTAAAAAAAAAAAAAAAAAAAAAAGTTTCACTTATTAATAGCATCATTGGATCAAAGAAATAGCATAGTATTACAAAACCACATGAATACATTTAGCTTTATGGAATGAGGCAGCTATGCTGAAAAAGATAACTCCAAATAAGTTAAGATTAAAAAGTAAATGATGAGCCGGGTGTGGTAGCACACGGCATTCGGGAGGCTGAGACCGGAGGATCCAAGTTCTTGGCCAGCCTCAGCTACCTAGTGAGGGACTCTGCAACTTAGTGAGACCCTGTTTCAAAAAAAAAAATAGGGCTAGGGGTGTAGCTCAGATGTAGAATGCCCCTGAGTTCAATCTCCAGTACCACAAAAAAAAAAAAAAAAAAAAAAAAAAATGATGTAGCCTGGGGTTGTAGATGTGGGTAAAGCACGTGTCTAGCATGTGTGAGGCCCCAGCACCCGTCCCTAGCACTGCAAAACAAATCAAAATGAAAACAAACATAAGCAAGAACAAGGTCAAGGTTTGGAATATTATGTAGACTGTATATATATGTATATATACAGAATCTATATGCATCTATGTATATATGTGTATATACAGAATGTATATACACATATATACAGAATCTATAGAGAGAATATATATATATATATATGCATACACACAAGATCTATACTCATAGCTATGCACAAACAGGTACATGAAAAAAAAAAAAACAGTAAAAATGTATGTTTGCCAAGTGGATTGGGAGAGAAACTGGCTTTTCACTGAATATCGTTTTAAACTTTTTGAAGTTTTTTTCATGTATATTTTATTTATTATTATTATTATTATTATTATTACTACTACTACTACTACTACTACTACTACTACTATTTGCTGTACTGGGGATCAAACCCAGGGGCATTCTACCTCTGAGCTACACTCCCAGCCCCATTTTTTATTCTTTATTTTGAAACAGGGTCTCGCTAAGTTGCAGAGGGCCTCATTAGGTAACTGAGGCTGGCAGGGAACCTTCGATCCTTCTGTCTCAGCCTCCCAAATACTGGAATTACAAGCATGTGTCACCACCCTCAGGCTCCTGTCTATTTTAAAATAAATAATTCTCATTTAAAAATGAGCTTCCTGAAAAAATTTGTTCTCATGTCTTTATTTTTCATTTTGCCTTGGACCCCTAAGAACTTTGTCCTGAGATAGAAACTGGGCTGCAGATTGGCACTGGAAAACCCTGACCCTTGTCCACTCCCAGTTACCTGTAAAGGAGCAGGCTTCCAAGCAGGAGCAGAGGCTGCCTAGTCCCTCCCTGAGAACGTGACATCGAGGAAAGATTTGCTCTGGAGAAGGGAGTTGCTGTTTCCGAGACTAGAGGAGAGACGCTATTTCCAGAGATTCCCTCCTTCCTTTTTGTCTGTCCTTGTTACATAAATGGAAAGGTTCACAGAAGGAAACCAAACCTCGCAGCACTTTCCTTTCCAGGGTGTTTGTGGTGTTGGTGTGAGCCCGTGTTTATTAATAATGCACTACATGTTGTGTTTATTTCTGTTTCATCAAAGTTTTGCCAGATTATGGCCTGCCTGTGCCTGATAATGGCTGTGTTTGTGTATGAGCACAGGTCATCTGATAAGAAATTGTGGCATCGTGAGATTAAGCGATGTTTAAAGTGGGTGTCAGCCAGAAGAGCTGGACTCCCAGAGCACTTTTAGAAGGTCTGATCAACAAAAGAAAGTTCAAGGTATCTTGGAAGAGGTCACAGATTACAACTGTCTTGATCTTTCTGGACTGGTTCCTTCCTGCAGAAAGACAATTAAAATAATGTTGTACAGTAGAACTTTTCATTGTTGGGGGAAGGACGCTTTTTTTTTTCCCCCAGAGGCAAGTCAGTGCAAAATCTATCTCTTTTTCAGAAAGATGAAAACTACTATTTTTAGGAGTTCACTCAGTCAGTAGTACAAGGGTTGGCGCCTTATGACACCAATCAGTATGTAATCAATGTTCATCAGAACTTTCCTTGCCATTTCCAAAGCCACCGGGCCGACGGGAACAGCCGGGGCAAGGGTTCTCTGCCATTCCCTAGGTCTGGCGTACAATAAGCACCCTGTTGATTTCTGTTGACTAAATGAATGCTTCACATAACATTTCATGGGCAAGAATATTAACTAAAACTTAAATCTTGATTTGTCATACTTTTCTATATTTTTGTACTGATATCTAATCTGTGTGATTTATCGGTGCTGTAATCAGCTATCAAATAGAATTAGTCTGGAAAGTATTAGAAGAAAACTTTGACATCTGACATGGGGGAGGGGGTGACACCTTTATCTCCATTGCTTGGGGGAAAATTCCAAAAATTAAGGATTATGATTGTTATTGTTTGACCTTTGGGCTTTGTTCTTGGGGGAAACCTCACCTCGCTATAACGAGGTATAACCTTCTCCACGGCCACAAGGGCCAGGACTCTGTCATTCACTTTTGCATACCTGGTAGGTTTGTGGCTTACAATAAGTACCTTGTAGATTTCTGTTGACTAAATGAATGCTTCATATAACACTTACTTAGCAAGAATATTAACTAAAGAAAATGTGCAAAAGCAATGAATTTTCTGCTCTCTTCCGCGGAGCCTGGTAATTTTAGTAATTCATTGCCCTGTGAGATGCAGGCAACTCTGTTTCCTCTGCAGTCTGTTTTTTCTTCCTTTCTTTCAAAATAATCTGCCATCGTTCCAAAATAAACACAGAGGGGAAATACATGAGTGGGTATGTAACCACCCAGATATTTGGAGCGGCATGCCTCTAAAAAAAAAAGAAATAGTAAAACTAAAGTAGTCATCAGAAATTTATTCTGGTTTTACAGGACTTGTTAGAAATCTTGTCTTATCTTTATGAGATTTTAAAAAGAAACACTTACATTCATGTAAAATGTTTGCCTAAGTGAAAATTAAGTAGTTATCATATCAGAACATATCTTCACATGTAAGAATAATCTAAGATTTCCAAGGTTATGATTTCCAGTAAATTTCATGAAAATTAATTTGCAGATTTTTAGCATTCTAGAATTACAGTGTTTTATTATATTTTTATCCAATATCTATGAAGCCTCTTTCTGATGCTCTTATATGATAATTATACTATCCTATCTACTTATGTTTTGTGACTTAATCATATTAGGTGTACTTCATGTTTAGTTTTAAATACTTTGAATTTAAAGATATATTTAGGATTCCTTATAGCCCTGAAAGGTCTATGGTATTTAAGAAATGTTTAGAAAAGTGGATCACTTAGAAGACCTCCTCTGGTCAGGCGTGGTGGCGCATACTTGTAATCCTAGTACTTAGGAGCCCGAGACGGGGGGAATCACAGGTTCTCCACCAGCCTCAGCTACTTAGTGAGGCCCTCCAGAACTTAGTGAGACCCTGTTTCAAAAAAAAGAATAAAAATAGGGCTGGGGATGGGATGTGGCTCGGAGGTAGAATGCCTCTGATTGATGAGTCGGGGAATGATTTTGTGACTTTCAGCTTATGGTTCAGAAACTACAATGATTACTTTCCTCTTTCTCCTCTCCTCTTTTCCCTTCTCTTTATCATCTGCATCCTTTTCCTCTTCAGCAAAGAGCATCTATTTTCTACATTGTGCAAAGAGAGTTCAAATGCTGATCACAAATTCTTCTTATCTTGTCACTACAGTCACAAGGAGACTTACTTACAAGCAGACCTTCAAGGGGAAATGCAGCCACCAAAGTCTATGGGTGAAGCTAAACCATCAAATTACAAAACACCCTTCAACTTATATTGTCTGCACTCCAAATTTCCAGTCTCTTACAGAGCCATGGTGTGAGTAGACCTTGCCTTCCTTTGGCCTGTGAAAGGGTCCCATCCTTTTCTGTCCTTCCAGAGGGCCCGCTAGTGTGGGCTGTGAAGGGGAACTAGGCTGAGGCGGGAGACCTGATTACATGGATATCACTAGTCCTTACTCCTAGTGGCGCTTGGTCTGAAATGAACAATTCTTCTTGCTATCGGGCTGGGGTTTGGCTGGGGCTAGAGAAGGGATAGGAGGGACAGGTACTGTGCCCGGGACCCGGGAACTCCACAGCATCCATGCTCAGCCTCCCTAGACAGCAGATGCGGCCCCAGCGCTGCCCCAGCTCATAAACCACAGTGGCGTCATGGCCATAGGGTCTGTCTCTACCTGCACGCCACCTCTGACCCAGGTCTGGGAGGTGTCCTGGTTATGGGGTGGCCTCCACCTCACCATACTGGACTTCCTGGGCTGCTCCTGGAGCAGACAGGCTCAACGCTCAGGAAATGAGCTTTTGCACAATCAGTAGTGCTTGAGTCCATGGCTGATGAGTGAAGTCCTTAGAGATAAGGAGGAAAAGTTAAGTTAAAATGTGGTGGTGTGCTGGGCACGGTGACACACACACACCTGTAATTCCTGTACCTGGGAGTCTGAGACCAGAGGATCTCAGGTTTGAGGACGGCCTTAGCAACGTAGTGAGACCCTGTTTCAAAAAAAAAAAAAAAGAAAATACAGGGCTAGGTGTATAGCTTGGGGGTAGAATACCCTTGGGTTCAATTCTAGAGTAAAAAACAAAAAAACAAAAAGGCGGTGGTGGCACCTACCTGTGATCCTCGCTACTTGGGAGACTGCAGCTGAGTTGCCAGCCTGGGAAACTTCATGAGATTCTGTCTCAAAATAAAAAATAAAGAGGGCTGGGGATGTAGCTCAGTGGAAAGCACTTGTCTAGCATGTGTGAAGCTCTGGGTTTCAACTCAGTTCTGCAAACAAAACAAACAAAAGAGTAGGGTTAAGAGTAATGATGCTTCCGAGGGTTCTTCGGAGGGTCCCACAGGCTTAGCCGAGTTAATATCTATCTGCAGAGTGTTGACAACAGACATTACCTGGTCAGGAGGCAGCAGAGGGCTAGTTCTATAAACACAGGGGCCGAAGTGAGAATTTCCCCTGCCCTGTCACCAGCCCAGGGGGCCTCTGCCTCTTTTGCTGGTTGCTTGAATACTCCCTCAGAAAATGGAGACAGGAGCCAGGTGGGTAGCGCACACCTGGGATCCTAGTACTCGGGAGACGGAGACAGGAGGATCATAGGTTCAAGGCTGGCTTTAGCAATTTAGCAAGACCCTCAGCCACTTGGCGAGACCCTGTTTCAAAATAAAATAAAGTAGGGTGGGGGGGTGCAGCGTGTAGGTAGAATGCCCCTGGGTTCAATACCCAGTACCCCACTTAAAAAAAGAGAGAGAACTGAAGCAAACCAGGAGAAAAGGTAGCCCTCCACGCTGCCTGCCGCTTGGGAACAGCTTTATCTCTGTCATTTCTAGCACGTAGGCTTTGTAAATAATCCGGGGCTGCACTTCCCTGCTTTGTTAGCCTGAGCTGTCATCCCTGCCTGGAGCCGCCGGCCGTCCTGTCAGAAACACTTGTTTATGTGTCGTCTAGAATCTTCTCGAGGTGGGGAGGGAGGCCAGCCGCCTTGGGACCTGTCTGTGGGGTACACAGCTTGCCGGTGCTTCTTTTTGATTATTTTGGCTTGAAGGGAACTTAATGTTTTAAAACAAAGTTAATGTGATAAGCCCAAACTATCCCAAAGAGAGCTAATTGCTCCCAGTCTTCTGATAAATTACCAAGTTTCCCATTCCTCTTGGAATGATCTGCTACTGTGGTCTGAACTTCAGTTTTAAATTAGGTGCCATCCACCTAATATGCTGCCAGAAGAAGTAATAAGGGGACGGTCAGGCTGAGCTGCATGTCCTCTGCAAGGAAAACAAAGTATGCTTCCTTCTGTTTTTAGTATGGTAAAACGCACATGACATAGAAATGCATTGTTTTAGCCATTTCAAAGTAGGTGATTCAGTGCTGCTTAGAAAAGTCACGATATTGTGCAACCACTGCTGAGAGTCAGTTCCCAACCATTTTCATCACCCTGCATACTCTTCCTCCTCCTCCTTCTCCTCCTCCTCCTCCTCCTCCTCCTCCTCCTCCTCTTGTTTTTCTTTTTGGTAGTGGGGATTAAGCCTGGGGACATTCTATCTCCGAGCTACACCCTCAGCACTTTTTGTTTTATTTTGGAACAGGTTCTCACTACGTTGCTGAGGCTGGCCTCAAACCTGTAATCCTCCTGTCTCAGCATTCCAATACTGAAATTACAGGTATGTGCCACCATGCCCTGCTCTCTGTCCTTTTTAAAGGCTAAGGTTTTGTTTACTTAGTAAAATATCAAGACAATGTCAGTTAGTGATAGCAGCAATCAGTTCATAAACATTTATATTATATATTGACTATTCACGGAAACTATAATTTGGTTTAATTCTTTGGTATGAACCATTATGAAGAGATTTTGCAAAATACATATCTTTGTAGATATAGCTACTGATAGATATTTAGGAAAATTATTACAGAAATGTTTATATAGGTAAAATATTTTTGGAATAGTATTTGTGAAGGGATGGGCAGATTTATTGACTATTAAAATTGCAGAAATTTTCTTTAACTGGAAAGAAGCTCAAAAGAAGATAAAAAAGAAACACCAGGTAAGCTGTGGTGTACCCCACAGGCAGGTCCCCAGCAGGCTGACCTCCAGTTTTATTGATTTTATGTTCATAGAATAATTCTACTAGTAGAAAAGGGGAGGTTGAAATATATTTGGTAATTTTACTTAATAAATACAAAGATATAAGCTGGGTGTGGTGGCGCACGCTTGTAATCCCAGTACTTGGGAGGCTGAGACAGGAGGATCTCAGGTTCACGGCCAACCTCAGCTACTTAGTGAGGCCTCCACAATTTAGTGAGACCCTGTTTCAAAATAAAGAATAAAAATAGGGCTGGGGGTGTAGCTCAGAGGTAGAATTCCCCTGGGTTCAAACTTCAGTACCACACACACACACACACACACACACACACACACACACACACAAATACCAAAACCCAAAACAAAACAAAAATATAGATCCATAGATTAGGAAGGTATAGCTATAGTCATATTCTTCATTATCACTAGCCAATAATAAAATCATTTAAGATTCACATTGGTGATTTAATAGCAATATTTATATATGATGATTTTTTAGAAGTTCTTCCATTCTCTTTTTTTCTTTTAGTTTTTCTTTCTTTTTTGATACTGAGGATTGAACCCAGGGGCATTCTACCTCTGAGCTATGTACCTTTTTATTTTGAAACAGTTGTGCTAAGTTGCTGAGGCTGGCCTCAAATCTGCAATCCTTCCGTCTTAGCTTCCCAAATACTGGGATCACAGGTGTGGGCTACCTTGTCTGGCTTCTTCATGGTTCTTGACTCCACTTTTAAGCAGGGTACACATTTCCTGGGGTTACTTTTTAAATTTTTTTCATCAAATGCTCTCACAGGAAATGCACAATGAAATTTCTATGAATGGTGAGAAATTCCAATATGAAAAAAATGTAACTGATCTAAGTGCAAAGTCAGAGGCTTTAGATCTTTGAAATTAGAATAAGGACTCAAACTTGATTATTTTGAAGTCAATGTTATGTCTTTGCTCATGTTCCTAGTTTACTGGCATCCTCACCACACACAATGGTGGTTTTCCAAGGCTGACGTGGTGACACACACCTATAATCCCAGTACTTGGAAGGCTGAAACAGGAAGATTGCAGGTTTGAGGTCAGCCTTAGCAACTTAGCGAGACGCTGTTTCAAAATAAAAAAGGCTGGCGGTGAGGCTCAAAAGGTCCAAAGTGGCCATGTGTAGGTATGGTTTTACCTTTTAAGCAAGTTAAACACACACAGTTTCTTTTTTCCTCTATTTCTCCTTGGAGACTACCCACACCCCTCAAACTCTCTCAGAGATTGAAATTCACTTCCCTTACACTCCTGGGTCTCTTTCAGTTTCAACAATTACTTGTTCTGTGAACTCAGGTCACTTAAACTTCTAAGAGGTGCCTCTAGTGAAAAATGGAAGCAATAACGGAAGCTAGAACTGTGGTTTCCACACACCGGCCGCATTTGACCTCCCCGCCGACAGCACGCGAGGGTTCCTTCCCCACAGCCTGGCCAGCACTCCGGCAATCATGGCTTTTGTGTGTCTCAGGATATACTCAGGGGATACTCAGGGAGAAGCAGGATTCAGCTCATGTTTTAGCATACTAGATGTTCAGATTTTATGAACAAATTATTCCTAAGCTCAGTAATGGAACCATAGTGGACTGGACTTCTGGCTTGCTGTCTTCTAGCTGTGTGGCCCAGGGCAAGTGCTGTGGTTTCCTGAACTTGAGTCTCCTTATAAACCGAGCATCAGAATGTTTAGTTTGAAGGGAATTAGGTTAATGAGACAGCCTTTGGGAAGTACTTATAGAGTGATGCTCACAAAGAACTGGAAAAAGACGATGTTATTGTTTAGATTTAAAATGTCCCCTGAAACTTATGTGTTAAACTATGCAGACAGGTTTGGAGGTGGGACATGGCAGAAAGTGGGTCCCCAGGAGTGTGGCTTTAGGGACTGTATACGTCCCTCACCCTCTGCTTCCAGTCACCACGCCCCGAGGACCCGCCACAGTCGTTCCTGCTTGAGAGCTGGCCAACCAAGGAATGACCTTTGCGACCTCTAAATCATGAGCTCCAAATAAACCTTTCCTTCTCTAAGTTGTGCTTGTCAAGTATTTGGCTCATAGACAAAAATGTTGACTGAATCAGGCAACTTTTGTTACGATTTTTTAGAGTATATTGCGCATGTGCTGAAGGAGTCCAGAGCACTGGTCAAAAAGTCCTACACTGGTTCACAATATTGGATTTTAATACTTTAGTTTACCTCTAACAATGAGGTATTAGACAAGATTTGGAAACCGAGGCTCCTGGCTTCTCTCCTTTTTGACATCTAGAAAGATAGCGGGATGGAAGGGCTGGGGGAAGAGGAAGAAAGAGGAAGGTAGAGGAATAAGGAAAGGCGAAGAGGAAATGGAGAAGAAAGCTAAGTGCTTTCATTCCCCTTCTGCTTTGTGGTACTAGGATTGAACCCAGGGACCCAGGGACATACTACCTCTGAGCCATACCTTCAGCCCTATTTTATTTTAAATAGAATCTCATTAAGTTGCTGAGGGTCTCTCCAAGTTGCTGAGGCTGACCTCGAACCTACAATCTTCCTGTTTTAGCCTTGCAAGTACTAGGATTACAGACATGCACCACCTCTCCTGTCTCTAAGTGCTGCCATTTTGCCAAGGATTGTAAGAATATTCAATATCTCTCTAAATGTCATAAAGGAGAGAAGGAAGAGCTGGGCATGGTGGCACATGCTGGTAATCCCAGTACTTTGGAGACTGAGACAGGAGGATCTCAGGTTCACGGCCAGCCTCTGCTACTTAGTGAGACCCTCCACAATTTAGTGAGACCCTGTTTCAAAATAAAGAATAAAAAATAGGGCTAGGGGTGTAGTTCAGAGGTAGAATGCCCCTATGCCCCTGATCTCAATCCCCAGTTCCAAAAATAAAAGAGAGAGGAAGGAGCTTTTTTTTTTCTTTTCTTTTTCTTTCTTTTCTTTTCTTTCTTTCTTTCTTTTTTTTTTTTTTTTTTTTTTTTTTTTTTTTTTTTTTTTTTTTT
>PVLC010010514.1:0-12352 GCA_004027655.1 Graphiurus murinus | reverse complement strand
TATATAGGAATGCCATATTTTGTTAATACAATTATTTCATATTTTATTTCCATTTTTGAAACACCTCTTCATTACACCAATGCACACATATGCAGAAACTTGAATGAATCTTCTTCAGATCTGGGAGACGGGACTCTGATGTAAGAGGAAAGTGGTTCCTGGAAACGAGCCAACTGAAGAGAAACTGTCGCCGCGTTCTGAAAGGTGGGAGGAGAGGCAGGAGTAGACAGAGGGACAGTCCAGTCGAGAGCTGCGTCCAGAGGACGAGCACGTGGGCTGAGAAAGAAAGATTTTTTATTTTTTTTTGGTGGCGCTGGGAATTGAACCTAGGGATGCTCTACCACTGGGCTACTATACCCCCAGCCATTTCGTTTTTATTTTTTATTTTGAGACAGAATCTCACTAAGTTGCCTTGAACTTGTGATCCTCCTGTCTCAGCTTCCTAAGTACTGGGATAATAGAATGTGCCATTGTGCTCAGCCAAAATTCTTTAAAAATGACAATAGAACATTAATTCTCCCTTTCTTAGGATCATTGTTACTGCTTTGTATATTAGAATAATTAAGCAAACAGAGTTTCCCACATGGAGAAATAGAGGTAATAACTATCTGAGTTATATTTCTATTTAAGATATGATATATCCTTTGCATTTATATGGTTAATTTTACTGAATTATATTTCTAAATAGTAAATTGTAGACCTGGACAAAAAAAATTAAATCTTCCATTCCCAATGTAAATTTGACTTTGTTGCTGTTGTTCTTTCTTTTCTTTCTCTCTCTCTTTCCCTTCCTTCCTTTTTTTTTTTTTGATATTGGGGATTGAATCCAGGGACATTCTACCTCTGAGCTACACCCCTAGCCCATTTTTTTTTTTTTCATTTTGAAACACAATCTTACTAAGTTTCTGAAGCTGGCCTTGAACCTGTTACCCTCCTGTCTCAGCTTCTCAAGTACTGGATCACAAGCGTGCGCCATCATGCCAGGCTTGCTATTGTTCTTTAATGTGGGGCAAGCATGCTGTGTTTTTCTCTAACGTAAGACTTGATTATGTATTTATATAATAGATAGGAGTTTTTATGTAAGTAAAACAAAAATTCTTTTTCTTTTTTTCTTCTTTTTCTTCCCTGCCTCCCTCTTTCCCTCCCTTCCTCCTTCTTCCCCTCTCTCCTTCTCTTCCTTCCTCCCTTCCTTTTCTTTTCAGTACCGTGGATTGAACCCAGGGCTACAGCCTCAGCCCTCTTATGTTTTATTTTGAAACGGTCTCACTAAGTTGTCCAGACTGGCCTTTAACCTGTGATCCTTCTGCCTCAGCCTCCTGAGTAGCTGAGATTATAGCTGTTGCCCACAGCGCCCATCTAAATAGTTCTACTTTTAACTTAGGTAATACTATGCAAAATAGAGTTATAGTATCCTAACGGGAATTTTCTTAGAAACTTACTCAAGTTAAGCTTGCCATTTATATGCTCACACCATTTTGCACACATGCATGCACCTGCATATACACAGTGTGCTTTTGTTTTGTTCTGGTACTGGGGATTAAACCTAGGGATAGTCTACCTTTGAGCTACATCCCAATCCTATTTTATGTTTTATTTTGAAATAGGGTCTTGCTAAGTTGCTGGAGAATCTAAGTTTCTGAGGCTGGCCTTAAACCTGCAATCCTGCTGTCTCAGCCTCTCAAGTACTGGGATTACAGGCATGTGCTACCATGCTGGGCTTATTTTTCATCTTTTGGAAATACGTTTTAAAGAACCCTTATTTTCTCTGTTTGATGCAGTGAAAGTACGTGTGCGTGTGTGTGTGTGTGTGTGTGTACATATAGCTTTCCAGAAAGTATATACATATATTTTTAAGAAGATATATACATATATTTTCAGCTTTTAAGAAAGCTGAAAGATGAGCCGGGCGTGGTGGCGCACGCTTGTAATCCCAGCATTCGGGAGGCTGAGACCGGAGGATCCGGGTTCGAGGCAGCCTCAGCTACCTAGTGAGGCATTCCGCAACTTAGTGAGACTCGGTTTCAAAATAAAGAATAAAAAATAGGGCTGGGGGTATAGCTCGGAGGTAGAATGCCCCTGAGTTCAATCCCCAGTACCGCAAAAAAAAAAAAAAAAAAAGAAAGCTGAAAGAGATTATTTTGGAGAAGATGAGAAATAGAGACTGAAATTGGTACTAAACTCAAAAGCCTTTTGTTTTATCTTTAATACAGGAGTTCCAGCTCTAAGAGTTGATATGGAATTTTCATGAAACTCCTGAAGGCGGTTCAGACAAACCTGACGGCCGGCCCTCTGACATGACGCATGCCGTGCTGAGGTCTCACGACTCGATGGAAACTGCACGCTGACACTTCTCTGCTGAGCCGCCTGTAATTTCCCAAGTTTCATTGGCAGTAATTGGGAGATTTACGGAGGCCACGAAGTCAAGTTAGTGAACCGCGTGGAATGTCAGGACACCACTTTGAGCTGTCACCTCTGTTTCTCTCTCCCTCTCCCACCTCTGCCGCTTCTTTTCTCATGGAATTCATAACGCTGCAACGTGTACCGGTGGTCTCGCTCGGGTCCCGTGTCCGACGGCCTCGGAAGGCTGACCGCCATCGATGTTTTCCTGTGTGTGTATTTTCTGTGTAGGCACTACACCAGAATTTTTTTAAAAAGGTCTTGAAAGCAGCACCTATAAACCACTTTCCCAAGCTTTACACCAGTGAGTCCTTTCATGGCTCATCATCATAACGAATGTCTTAGTGTGTTTTCTGTTATAATATTGCGAGACCACAAGTGGGCAAATTGTAAAGAAAAGCGTTACTTGAGCTCATGGTTCTGGTCCAGGGTTGAGGGGCCACATCTGATGATGGTGATTTTTTTTTTCCTTGTTTGTGGTACTGGGGATTGAACCTGAGGCATTCTAACTCTGAGCCATCTCCAGCCCTTTTTATTTTGAAACAGGGTCTTGCTAAGTTGCTGAGTCTGGCCTTGAACTTTCTATCCTCCTGTCTCAGCCTCCCAAGTCCTGGGATTGCCGGTATAAGCCACACCCAACTGTGTGCACCCTTTTGAGACTGCAGTGGTCACAGAAGAGAGTGGCTGTGACCCGGAGTCCCCTCCAGGCCCCCACCCTCTTCCCACTTCATGAGCATCACACTTTGTTTTCTCTCCAGTCCCAGCGAGATTCTCTGTCATGTGGTCTGAAAAATCCAAATTAATAAGTGACTTTCAGAGAAAATTAGTTATCCCTGTTTAGTGCACAGGATTCCCCTAGGGACGGCATCTTAATTTGTAACCTTCAGAGTTGGTGATGGGTTTTTAAGAATTTGGGGACTAAGGATGGAGCTGAGTAGTCGAGCACTAGAGAGACTCTGGGCTCAGTCCTTAGCGAGCCTGCGTACACGGGGGTGCGTGCACACACACACACATGGTGGTAAAATACACCAAACGCGAAATTTGTCACCTTAACCATTTTTGTTTCTTTTATTTTTGCTGTGCTGGGATTGAACTCAGGGCCTTTTGCATGGTAGGCAAGTGCTCTATCACTGAGCTACACCCCAACCCCCACCTTGACCATTTTTATGCATACATTTTAGTGTAAATACATTCATATTGTTGTGCGAGCAATCTCTAGAACTCTGCATTTTTTTGTACATTATCTTTTTTTTTTTTTTTTTTCGGTACTGGGGATTGAACTCAGGGGCATTCTACCTCCGAGCTATACTCCCAGCCCTATTTTTTATTCTTTATTTTGAAACCGAGTCTCACTAAGTTGTGGAGTGCCTCACTAGGTAGCTGAGGCTGGCCTCGAACCTGGATCCTCCGGTCTCAGCCTCCCGAATGCTGGGATTACAAGCGTGCGCCACCACGCCCGGCTTGTACATTATCTTTTTACAATAAATTCAAGCTACTTTTAACTAATACATAAAAATATAAAAATTGTACATGTTAATGGAGTAGTGTGATGTTTTCATACCTGTATCCATTGTGTAATATATAAATCAGGTTAAACACATATATCTCCTCAAACACATCTCATTTCTTTATGGTGGGAACATCGAGAATCCTTTTTCCTAGCTTTTAGAAATGTCCAGTACAAGCCTGAAATCCCAGCACTCAGGAGGCTGGGACAGGTGGACTGCAGATTTGAAGCTAGTCTCAGCAATTTAGTGAGGTCCTCCGCAACCTAGTGAGACCTTGTTTCAAAATAAAATATAAGCCAGGTGTGGTGGCACACGCTTGTAATCCCAGCATTTGGAAGGCTGAGACTGGAGGATCCCGGTTCGCGGCCAGGCTCAACTGCTTAATGAGGCCCTCTGCAACTTAGTGAGACCCTGTTTCAAAATAAAGAATAAAAAATAGGGCTTGGGGTGTAGCTTGGAAGTAGAATGCCCCCAGGTTCCATCCCCAGTACCGCAAATAAATAAATAAATAAAATAAAATAAATAGGGCTGGAGGTATAGCTCAAATATAAAATGCTCCTGAGTTCCATCCGTCCATATAATGAATGGGGGAGGACTTGACGGGCCTGGTGGACAGTGATGAGCCAGAGACCGCCGGAACCCACTTCCTGGTGGGCTCCGGACTAGAGGGTCATCAGAAAGCAGGCTAGGGGAGAGTGAGGGGCAGGAGCCGTTTTTGGGGCGTTTAGCTATCTTTCGTGTTTGATTCTAGATGTTTGTTCTTCCCTCCTGCCTTAAAAGTAGGATTCAAGCCAGGCATGGTGGTGCACGCCTGTAATCCCAGTACTTGGGAGGCTGAGACAGGGGAATCACAGGCTTGAAGCCAGCCTCAGCTATTTAGTGAGCCCCTCTGAATATAGTGGGACCCTGTTTCAAAATAAAAATAAAATAGGATTGGGGTGTAGTTTGGAGGTAGAATGCCCCTGTTCAATTCCCAGCACATCACACACACACACACACACACACACACACACACACACACACACATAAAAAAAAGAAAGAAAGAAGAGAGCTGGGTTCAAGCTGGGTGTGCTGGCATGCACCTGACATCCCATACTTGGAAGGCTGAGGCAGGGAAGCCGAGTGCCCCTGGGTTCTTTCCCCACAGAGCCCAGGTTTCTCCTGCAGCGGTCGAGGGCAAGCAGAGGCCCTCATGCTCGCTCTGCTGGCGCGAGAGATCTCTCGTTTTGGAGCATCAGGTATCTGGAAGGTTCCCTCTGCCTTTCTCTGTGGATGAGTGGTGTTCTGAGCACGCACTCAGAGCTGATGAGTAGTTCCAGGAGCACCAGCAGAGACCGAGCGTCAGTGCTGGGAGAAGCGGCTTCCAACTTGATGAGTCAAGCGAGAGTGAGGTTAGGTGTGCTCCCTGGCTCTGTCGGCATTCTGATTCTATGAAGTCTGGTTGGTCCAGGTCCATCCCTGGTGTAGGCCGTGATCCCAAACCTCGTTTTCCCTTCTCCCCACACCTGCCTCGTTCACTAGCCAGGCAGCTGCAGGACACCAGGGACTGGTGTCTTCATCTTGAAGCCCATAAAACTTGCACAATACGTGGGAAAAAGCACACACACATAAGCCTTCTTTACATTTCATTTTTTTTTAAAAAAGGAATGTAATCTTTTGTATTTTCCAATAAAATCCAGTCCCACAGAACCAACTGCTTCTAGTTGCAATGCGTCTAAGCAACCCTGTTCTGAGACCTGAGACCAAGTTCATGGTTGTCTCCCTCTGACCTGGCTTCTTTTCTATATCCCCCGAGGGACTTCTAGTTCAGCCTCTGCATCCCCTTACCCCACCACCCCCAGTTCCAGCGACACATTCTCCACCGCCCCTCCTTTTCTGTTTTTTTGCGGTACTGGGGATGGAACCCAGGGACATTCTACCTCCCAGCTATACCCCCAGCCCTATTTTTTTATTCTTTATTTTGAAACAGGGTCTCAGTAAGTTGCGGAGGGCCTCACTAGGTAGCTGAGGCTAGCCTCGAACCCGGATCCTCCGGTCTCAGCCTCCCAAATGCTGGCCGTCCCTCCTTTTCAGCTCTGGATTCTCATGCCAAAGTAGCTCAGTCAGCACCTAAGACAGTAAGTGCTCAGTGTCTACTAGGTGAAAACAAGAAAGGCGATGGTTAGGGTTTTGTAGAACTTCACACGCTGCCCATCGTCGTACCACAGTGAAGCATGTTTGAAATGGCCGGAGTCTACATTCAGAAAGCAGGGAGGGGGCCCTCCGTGAGTCTGTGTGTTTGCCTTTCTAGAAGGGCAGTGTCTACACTGGGGGATGCTCCCTCCAAGGAACATGAAGAGAGGCAGGAGGTGTTGAGTGTGGAGGTCCCGAGGTGTCAATGTCTACCCTCACCTGCATGCCTGCTGCCACCTGGCCTCTTCAGCCAGCCAGCCCCGCGGTGTCCACATCCTTCCCCACCCTGACGCAGTAAACCCCAAGCTGACGGGCAAGGGAAGGGCATGGGACAGCGACATCTGCCTCGAGATGCAAACATCTCCTCAGCATCCAAACGAGCAAGCCTTTGAAATGCCGCCTTCTCTCACCATGGTGACGTCTCCAGCTCTAGATCCTGTGACGGGATACGATTCCATGAAAATGTCCCTTCATGGCTAGTGAATGCCCACCAAAGTTGGGAAGTGTGTTCTGCCGAATTCAATAGCAAAAAATTGCATAGACTATCCCATGGGACTCAGTTTTTAAACATTTAGATCCAGTTGATTACAAGAATTACTAAAAATGTTGTATTTTCAATTATGTACATATTTTCAGGGACAAACAATGGGTGATGGTAAAATAAATGGTCAAACATTTCAATATATTACATTAGGATAAAATTCTGGAAGGAGCATGGAATAGAATGCAGATTTATTTAATATTCATTCATTCGTTTGTTTTTTATTTATCGTGGTGCTATAGGGCTTGCTAGTCAGGTGCTCTACTATTGAGTTACAAACCCAGCTCACAATAAAGCTGTTGAAGAGAAAATGGGTTAATATACAATTTCTGACCATTATTCAAATCAGGTTCCACACCTGTAATCCCAGTATTTGGTAGGCTGAGACTGGAGGATCACAGGTTCAAGGCCAGCCTGGGCAATTTAGCAAGACTCTATTTCAAAATAAAAAAAAAAAAAAATAGAGCTGGGGGTGTAGCTAAGTGGTAGACCCCCTTGGGTTCAATCCCCAGGAGAACACACACACGCACACACACACACACACCTGGCTCCAGTACTTCTTTGGGGAGAGTACTGGGGATTGAACCCAGGGGCATTATACCTGCTTGCAAGCTACATGCCCAGCCTTTTTCTTTTCCTTTCTTTTTTTGAAATAGAGTCTTGATAGGTTGCTGAGGGGCTCACTAAGTTGCTGAGGATGACCTTGAACCTACGATCCTCCTGTCTGAGCCTCCCAAGTACTGGGATTACAGGCATGTGCCACCATACCTTGCTGGTTCCAGTATTTTACATAGCAAAAAACAGTAACGAGTGATAGGCATTTATATTCTACTGGGTGCACTTGAAAGGGAGCTAAAGAATTTTATTTATAAACTTAAATATTTCAACACTTCCAAGACCTTAGAAATCACATCCTTAGCAACAATTTAAATTTAGGATGAAAATTGGGGATGGAGGCCATGGGTGTGTGGAATAGAGAGGTACTTCTTCAAAATTCCTGGAGGAGGATTTAGCATTTTAGTCACTTTGCAGATGGAGCCTTAATGTGAAGTACAAAATTCAGCCTTTTCGTGCAGTTTAACATGAAACCAGGTCAGCACCGAAGAACCGAAAATAGACTCGATCCTGCAGGTCGTGTGGCCGCGGCCGAGGGGCTGTTTAGAGCCAGGAAAAGTGAAGCTGGGTGGCCATACAAGGCCCTCCTGATTGTGTATCACTGACTTCCTCACATTGTGGGCCTCCGCATCTGCTTGCAAATGTGGGCTGAGTCAGGCCTGAGCTGCCCATTCCAGGGCCGAGACCACGCATCTGGAAATCTCCCCCGAGCCCAAAGAAGGGGCCAGCCAACCACCCCGGTTATCAAGTTTGCTCAGAACGATACCAGGACCCCGGTCCTGATGAGCTCTAACTGAGGGCAGGCTGGGGCGGAGCCCTGGGGATCTACAGCCTGGAGGCTGTGCCGTGTGCTTCAGGCTGAAAGGGCTCAGCTGGTACACAGTCAGCTGCAGAGAAAACATTCCCAGGGCAGAGCCTGCAAATGTTCTGTATATGAGTTAATTCCATCAAAGCAGTCTTAGAAGCTGGGCATGGTGGTGCACGATTGTAATCCCAGTACTTGGGAGGCTGAGACAGGAGGATTGCAGGTTTGTGGCCAGCCTCAGCTACTTAGTGAGGCACTCCGCAACTTAGTGAGACCCTGTTTCAGAATAAAGAATAAAAAATAGGGCTGGAGGTGTAGCTCAGGGGTAGAATGCCCCTGGGTTCAATCCCCAGACTGCAAAAAAAAAAAAAAAAATGATAATAATAAAAATAAATAAATAGATGAATAGTAAATAAATAAATAAGGGCTGAGGGTGAAGCTCAGAGGTAGAATGCCCCGGGTTCAATTCCTGGTAACACACACACATACACACACACACACACACACACACACACACAGAGCAGTCTTAGAGATACTTCTAAAAATGATACTGGGGATTGAACCCAGGGATTCGACCTCCGAGCTAGACCCTCTGGCCTTTTGCTAAATTGTGGAAGGTCTAAGTTGTTGCAGCTGGCTTCAAACCTGTGCTCTTTCTGTCTCAGCCTCCAAGGCACTGGGATTACAGGTGAACACCATCAGCCTGGCTCTCAAATGACCTTTTAATAGCTTAGTACTCCCTCTAGAAGCAGCCAAGCAGGAAATAAAGGAACCAAGGCCGTCACTGCCTCCAGCGGAGTCTGCTGCCCGTGGCTTCAGCCTGAGCTCTGTGAATCCCTCCCTCTCAGGTCTTCTGGCCTGCTGGCGAGGTAACAGCCACTGAAGACCCGCGGTTCACCTGGAATGCTCCAGAACCCTCACACCCCCTGCCCCATCCTCATCTCCACCCCCCCCCCCGCCCCCGGCTCCTGGTTCAGATTCAGTCACCTCCCTCTTATTAAGATCCGAACTGCAGGACCAGGTTCCCTCTCTCACGCTTCTCTGTTCCATAGCTAGTAGTTGGTTTTTGTATTTATTTACTTTTATCACAACAAAATATACAGAAGAGAATTTTCCATTTTAGTCATGTTTAAGGGAGGCAGCAGTGACGTGAAGTACTCTCCTGTTGCCGTACAACCCAAATTGTCACCTGTCACCGCCACCGGGACCTTTTCATATTTCAGAAGGGGAGCTCCGCACGAGTTAAACACGAACTCTCCATCCCTCCCTCCCTCTAGCGCTCACCACTTTGCTTTGATTTTATTTTTATTTTTTTGTGGTGCTGGGGGTGAAACCCAGGACCTGACGCATGCTAGGGAGGTGCTCTGCCACTGAGCCACTCCCCCGCCCCGCAGGCTGTGCTCTGTCTTTATGAATTTGGTCATCTTGGACCTCACAGAAGTGGAGTCATAAGGTATTTATCTTTCGTGACTTATTGAACCGACAGGAGTTCCTGTTTGTTAAGCTTGTTTAATATTTCACTGTAGGGATAGACCAAATTTTACTTACCCACTGACTGGTCCATTGGTAGACATCTCTAATACTTTATTAGTCTAACTTCCTTCTTGATCTAACTTCCTCCATCGTTACTCTACCGCTTTAGCTAACACAGCAGCTCCTTAATATCCTGGCTTGATCAATTGTCTTCAGATTCTTCTCTTTCAAATACATTTCTTGCTCCACGTGAATAATTTACTAATTTTCTAGTAGTTGGCCGGGTGCGGCCTGTAATCTCAGTACTTGGGAGGCTCCAACACTTAGTGAGACCCTCAGAAACTTAGCAAGACCCTGTTCAAATTAAAAAAAAAAAAATGCCTATGAAGGGCTGGGGGTGTAGCTCAGGGGTAGAATGCTCCTAGATTCAATGTCCAGTACCAAAAAAAAAAAGTTTCTAGTAATTGCCCTGTCCTTCCGTGTACTCCCAAAGTCTTGCCCCTCCGGGCTTGGGTCCACATTCACGAGTCCCCACGCCCCCCTTCTCGTTAGCACTGTGCTTCAGGCACGCAGATAGCAGTAAGGACAGGAAGGGTCCTCTGCACTGGTCCACCTGGATGGCTGGCCCTTGGTGTAGACCCCCCTGCCTTCCTGCCCCCTCCCCACCACACGTGCTGTGCAGACTCATTCCTCCCGTCCTTCTGCTGTGAGCCTCACCCCCAGTGCCGGAGTGGAGCCGCCCGTAGGTGTGGCTCGCAGGTGAGGCGAGCTCGGGTCCTGGAGTTAGACGTCCTCCCCTCGGATCCCAGCTCTGCCGCCTCCGTGCATGGCGCTTCAGTTCCACACTGAGGCACAGGGGGCTAGTCAGGTGCCCACACTAGGGTTGGCAAGGGGCAGTCCTGTTGGGTCTGCACAGAGGCTCCAGGGACCCTGCGCTGGAGTCACGCCATTGTTGTGATCCTCAGCTGGATTAGGAAGGTCAGCTCGCTGCTCCCTACGGGGTGTTTTGGATTCCTAATAGTGTGCCAGACACAGAACACCCTGGGGCCCCAAAGCATAGCCTCTGCCCGCAAAAGCCCGAGCGCACATCTACTTCTCTTTCTAGAGCCCCACGGTGTCTAGACAGCGCTTAACTCTTCCTCCCTCTCTTTCTTCTTTCCCCCCCTCCCCTACCTTCTTTTTATTTTTAATGTGGTTTTATTGGTGCATTATAGTCTCACATCATAATGTAAATCATGTTGACATTGACATACACGCACACAGCACTTGGTGCCCCCTCCCGCCTCCCCGTCTCCCCCAAGTCCCATAAAGAGGATTGAGACTGACATTGGAATTTTCACATGTACACACAGTCGATGTTAGTATTCCCAATAATGAACCTCACTCTTCCTCTTCCCCTTCCCCTAGACCACCTCCCTGGCTCCACTGAGGTTTCTCCTCCATTATCTGGAGTTCCTCTGGTATCCCAGTTACTCCCTAGCTTGCGCATATTAAAGAAAACATATGACCCTTCACTTTCTGTGACTGGCTAATCTCACTTAACATAATGTTCTCCAGGTCCTTCCATTTTCTTGCAGATGACATTATTTTATTCTTCTTTATTGCTGAGTAGAATTCCATTGTGTGTATTTCCCATGGTTTTATAATCAATTCATTTGTTGATGGACACCTGGGCTGGTTCCATCATTTGGCTACTGTGAATTGTGCTGCTATGAACATGGGTATGCATAGATTACTGTAGTTCTCTGGTTTCAACCTCTTTGGAAAGATACCGAGGAGTAGTATAGCTGGATCATATAGTGGATCCATTCCCAGTTTTCTAAGGAATCCCCACACTGATCTCCATAGTGGCTGAACTAGTTTGCAATCCCATCAACAGTGTAGAAGAGTTCTTACTTCCCACATGCTCACCAACATTTATTGTTGTTTGACTTCTTCATGATTGCCATTCTGATTGGGGTTAGATGGAATCTCAGTGTAGTTTTGATTTGCATCTCCCTGATTGCTAATGATGTTGAACATTTTTTCATGTATCCATTGACCATTTGTATGTCTTCTTTTGTGAAGTGTCTATTCAATTCAGTTGCCTATTTCTTGATTGGGTTATTTTTTTCTAGTATAAAGTCTAAGTTCTTTGTGTATTCTAGATATTAATCCTCTATCAGAGGGATAGCTGGTAAAGATCTTCTCCCATTTCATGGGCTTTATATTTAGACTCTTGATGGTTTCCTTTGATGTACAGAAATTTCTTAGTTTAATGCCAACCCACTTATTAATTCTTATTTTGATTTCCTGAGCGTTGGGGGTCTTGCTGAGGAAGTTTCTACCTGTGCCTACATGTAGGAGTGTTGAACCTCTGCCCTCCTATAGTAGCTTCACCATCTCTGATTTAACTTCCAGGTCTTTGATCCATCTCGAATTGACTTGTGTGCAGGGTGAGAGGTATGGATTTAGTTCCATTTTTCTATAAATGGATAACTAGCTTCCCCAACACCATTGTTGAAAAGACTGGCTTTTCTCCAGTGTATGTGTTTGGCCCCTTTGTCAAAGGCCATTTGGCTATAAGTGTGTGGATTTGTTTCTGTATCTTCTATTCTGTTCCATTGGTCTATGTACCTGTTTTTGTGCCAATACCATGCTGGTTTTTTTTTTTTTTTTTTTGCGGTACTGGGGATTGAACTCAGGGGCATTCTACCTCCGAGCTACACCCCCAGCCCTATTTTTTTATTCTTTATTTTGAAACCGAGTCTCACTAAGTTGCGGAGTGCCTCACTAGGTAGCTGAGGCTGGCCGCGAACCCGGATCCTCCGGTCTCAGCCTCCCGAATGCTGGGATTACAAG
>PVLC010010513.1:0-49820 GCA_004027655.1 Graphiurus murinus | reverse complement strand
ATTTTTTTTTTTTTTTGCGGTACTGGGGATTGAACTCAGGGGCATTCTACCTCTGAGCTATACCCCCAGCTCTATATTTTATTCTTTATTTTGAAACAGGGTCTCACTAAGTTGCGGGGGGCCTCACTAAGTAGCTGAGGCTGGCCGTGAACCCAGATCCTCCTGTCTCAGCCTCCCAAGTTCTGGGATTACAAGTGTGCGCCACCACACCCAGCTATGAGGAACAAATTTTAATGAGAATTTATCGATAAGAGTTCTAGCTGTGTGTGCATCTGTGTGTGTATTTTGCTTTTGAATGAACTTATAGAGTGTGTAATTATCACCCGAATCCAGTGTTAAAAGATTTCAAACTTCTTAGAAAAATTGCCTCCTTCTCTTTGGTAGTCAATCACCACCCAACACCTAGTTCCAGACAACAATAAATCTGCTTTCTGTATTTATATCATACCTTCACTGAGATTTTCATACAAAGAAAACATATTAAATGTGGTCCATTGCATCTAAGTATGTTTATTTAGTGTAATATTTCTGAAGTTCATTCATGACTTACCATTTTAACAATGACTTCTGCTTTTTTTAAATTACTGAATGCTATTACATTGTTGATATACTATATTTTGTCTATCTACCCACTAGGTGAGGGAAATATGTATTGATTCTACTTTAGGGCTGTTACAAATAATGCTGCTATACTGGTAAATATTAGTCTGCAAGTCTGGCTGTGTTTCCTTTTCTACTAGATAAGAGGAAATGGATTCAGTGTGCTATTTGGTAAATTCATGTAAAGCTATTTTAACAACTGACAGTTTTTAAGGTGGCTAAACCATTTCACTTTTCCACCCACAACATTTGAGAGTAATTTCATCTCTACATTTTGATATTTGGAGTTGCATTATTTTAAAACAACCTGTCTAGTTAATGTGAAGTGGTATACCATTGTTGTTTAACTTTGTATATTCTTAATGATTAAAAAATATTAGCACAATTTAATGTGATCATTATCATTCATATATCTCCTTTGAGTGAAATGCCTATCCAAATATTTCACTTACTTTTAAGCTAAGTTTTTAAAAATCACTGAGCCACAGGAGTTCTTTATACATTCTTATAGCAAACTCTTTATTAGAAATATTATTTCTACATATTTTTAGAAACATTTAGAAATATTTCCCAGTTTACATCTCATCTTTTTACTTTGTGATGGTATCGTTCAAAGATGTAAAGCTTTAATGTTTGATTAATTTCAATTTTCTTCTCTTTTTTGTTACTATAGATTGTGCTTTTGGTATCTAAGTACTATTTCCCTAAAATAGAATCACAAAGATCCCCTCCTATGTTTCCTACTAGAAGTTTTTTGAGTTTGAGTTTTACATGAGGTCTATGACTCATTTTTTAGTTAGTTATATATGGTGGCATATAAGAGTCTACATTAATTTTTTAACATGTCGGAAAGCCAATTCCCCTATACTATTTATATAAATGATCATTCTTGCCAGGTAGGTTGGTACCTGCCTATAATCCCAGGACTTGGGAGTCTGAGACAGGAGGATCACAGATTTGAGTACAATGCATGATAACTTAGTGAAACTCTATTTCAAAATAATAAAAATAATAAAAAGTGTAGCTCAGTGGTGGTATTTCCCTAGGTTAAATTCTTTAATCTCCAGTACTGTTGAACGAATGAATGAATGAAATAGTATTTTCCATTGTATCACCATGAAATCCTTTTTAAAAAATCAATTATCCATAAATACATGTATTTTTAGGTTCTCACTCATGTACCCTTGATCTTGTAGCTCTTTAATAATTTTGAAATCTGAAATTTTAAGTCCTTTATCTCTGTTTTTTTACTTCCAATTTATTTTGGCTATTGGGTCATTTACAATTCTTTGCAACTTTTAGGATCGGCTTGCCAATTTAAAAAGAAAAATGCCTGCTGAGATTTTTATACAAAGAGAATTCAATCTTTAAGTCAATTTAGGGAGGAAGCAATAGTATTAGTTTTCAATCCAAAATCTGGAATATTTCTCCTTTGTTAAATCCTCATACAGAGTGAAATCTCTAAAACTGTGAACCACAGTAAACTTTTTTATTTCCTAAATTTGTCATTTCAGGATGTTTTTGTTATAGTAACAGAAAGCTGACTCACACATGGTAGTACTGCGAACCACATGGTACTCTAGGTTCTGCTTTTTGAGGAAGGTCCAAACTGCAAAAATGAGTGCACCATATTGCATTTCTTCCAACATTGCATGAGGGGTCCCAATTTTCTCCACACTAACATAAGTTTATTTATTTTTCCATTAATAGCCATTCTAATAGGTATGAATTGCCTCTCATTGTGGTTTTGATTTGCATTAATGAGTAATAATGTCCAGCATTTTTTCAAGGGTTTGTTGTCCATTTGTATAACTTCTTTTGAAAAAAAATGTCTAAATTCTGTTCCTATTGTTGGTTGGTTGGCCTATTGAATTTGGGTACTTATTTATATATTCTGGGTATTAAGCCCTTATTAGAGGATTTAACAAAGGAGAAATATCTTGTTGTTTCTTATGCTTTTGGTGTTATGTCCAAGCAATCATTGCCTAATCCAATGTCATGAAGTTTTGCCTCTATATTTTCATGTAAAAGTTTTAGAGGTTTAGCTCTAAATTTGGGTCTTTGATGCTTTTGGAGTCAATGTTTTTTTGTGTGTGTGTATGTGTAAAATTTAGGCCAGTTTTGCATATTACTTTGTAACCTGCAAGTTTGCTGAATTTGTTTATTTAATTTCAATAGTGTTTTGTGAAATGTTTTTGTACACATAGGATCATACTACTTATCAATGGTGGTAATTTTAATTCTTCCCTTCTAGTGTGGGCTGCTTTTTTCCTTTCTCTTGCATCTTGCTCTACTTAGAATTTCCAGTAATGTGTTGAGTGGAAGTGATGAAGGCAGGCAATCCTTGTTTTATTTCTTGTCTTAGGGGGAAAAAAAAGGTTTTCATCTATAACCTTTGAGTACCATGTTATGTATTATATATGACTTTTATCATATTGAGGATTTTTTTCTATTCCTATTTCATTGAATGATGTCATTAAGAAAGTGTTGAAGTTTGTCAACTGTTTCTACATCAATTGAGATTATTGAATGTTTTTCCTTTCTTTCCATTAATTTTTTCTAGTTGCTTAAGAACTAAAGTCATGTCACTGATTTAAGACATTTTTTAATGTTTGCATTTACAGATGTGAATTTCTCTCTTATCATTGTATTTGAGGCATTTCATAAGGCTTGGTATGTTCTGTTTTCATTTAAATTGAGGAATTTTCTAATTTCCCTTGCTCTTCTTTTGGCAGTTCATTGTTTAAAAGTGTCTTCTTTAAATTCCATATATTTGTAAATTTTTCTAGCCTTTTTATAGATTTCTAGCTCTATTCTGTTTTCTGTAATCCTAAGTTATTTTGTATGACTTCAATCTTTTTATTTGTGTTCTGGTTTATGACCTTCTCTGGAGAATATTCCATATGCATTTGGAAAAAAAAAAGTGTATATTCTACTCTTAGTAGGTGGAATGATCTGTGTGAATATGCTAGACACGATTTATGGTGGTGTTAAAGACCTCTAAATCCTTATTGATTTTCTGTTTCTTTGCTCTATCCATTATTGAAGTTGGGAATATTGGAGTCTCTATTATTAGAAAATTATTCCTCTCTTGTAATCTGTTGATGTTACGTTAAACACATTGAGGTTCTGATATTTAGTGCACATATGCTTATAATTTTTATCTTTTGGGTTAATTGATGTTCTTATCAGTATAGAATATCCTTATTTTCTTTTTGAAATAGTTTTTGAATTAAAGTCTACTTTCTCTACTATTAATGTAACTTCTTTTTCTTACTCATTGTATGGAATGTCTCTTTATATCTTTATCTTTCAAATTGTTTGTGTCTCACATATAAAATAAGTTTCTTGAAGACAGCTGATAGTCAGATGATGTTTTTTTTATCTGTTTTTGCCGATCTATGATTTTTTATTGGAAAGCTTAACCCATTTACCTGAAAAATAAGTGCTGACAAAGACCTGCCATTTACTATGTCTTCTGTATGTCTTATAGCTCTTTTGTTTCTCATTTCCTCTATCACAGAATTCTTTTGTGCATAGTGAATTTTTGTAGTGACATATTTGATTCTCTTTTTCTTTCCTTTTATGTATATTCTATAGATGCTTTCTTTGTGGTTACCATGGGGATTGCATTTAACATCCTAAAGTTATAACTAATTTGAATCAATACCAACTTAACCTCAATTTCATACATAAACTCTACTCCTACAAAGTTCCATATGCTACTGATGTCACAAATTACATATTTATACATCAAGTGTGTAATAACATAGGTTGAAAATTATTTTTATACTTTTGCCTTTTAAATCCTGTACAAAATTAAAAGTAAAGTTGCAAACCAAAATTACAATATTAATGGATTTGTATTTGCTCATGTATTTAATTTTATGGAAGAATTTTACATTTCCATATAGCTTCACATTACTACATATCTTTTCATTTCAGTCTGAATGGCTTCCTTTAGCATTTCATGTAGGTCAGGTAGTAATGATTCTTTTTCTGCTTTTATCTGAGAATCTTGTTTTTTCTTTCATATTGGAAGGAAAATTTTGTCAAATATAGAATTATAATTTAACATTTTTTTGTTATTTCAGCACTATGTGTTTGTGTATGTGTGTGTATCTGTGCACGCGCGTGTGGTATGTATAGGAATTCTTAATCATATATATATTTCTTCTACCATTTTGCACCCCGTTTCTAGGTTCTAATGAGAGATTTCTGGTAGTTATAGTGATAAAACCTTGTACATATCATGTCACTTTACTGTTGCTTTTAAGACTCTGTTGTTATCTTTAACTTTTAATAGTTCTATTATAATATCTATTGCCCTGGGTCTCTTTGGGTATATATAATTAGAAATTTGTTGAGCTTATTTAATTCAGTAATTTATGTATTTATTCATATTTGAAAAGATTCAGTCATATTTTATCTTTCACTTTCCTTCTTTTCCTTCTCATATTCTCATAATATGTGGTTTGCTTGATGATGTTCCACAATTTTCTCAACTTCTGTTCACTTTTGTTCATTTTTTCTTTTCTGCTCTTTAAACTTAATACTTTCAATTGTCCTATCTTCAAGTTTACTGATTTTTCTGCTAATCTCTTATTGATCCCCTGGCAGAAAATTTTTTATTTTTGTTACTACACTTTTCAGCTATAGAATTTCTATGTGGTTCCTTTTATAATTTTTTGTCTGTTTGATAATATTCTTCTTTTGATCTTATATTGTGTTTCAAATTTCCTTTAGTGTTTTGTCTCTATTTTCCCTTATCTATTTGAGCAAATTCAAGACAGTTGTTTTAAAATCTTAGTCTAGTAAGTCTAATATTTGGAATTTTTAGGGACACCTTATGTAAATTAGTTTCTTTCTTTGAATAAGACATTTCCTGTTTCTTTGTATGCACTGTAATTTTTTTGTTGTGGTTGACAATTGGCACTCGATTGTTTTTAATGAAATAATACCAAAAATCATATTTTTTCAATTTCCCCAAGTTTTTCTGTTTTGTTGTAATTATTGTGGTCACTGAAGGCTGATATAGTCCATTTGTTCTAAGTTTTTTCCATTCAGTTTTTTTCAAAACCTTTTCCTTGACATGTATGCTTTCTATTTCTGTACCTTTAGTTTTCCTTCAGCTAATACTCCGATTGAGGCTTCCTTGAATGCTAGGATTTGGGACAGAGAAAACAACAACAACAACAACAACAACAAAAAACCCCAGAAAAACACTGAAGTAAAAAATTAAGAGGACAACCACTTTTCTCAGTCTTTACAGAGCACTTCTATGCTGGTGGGCATCCTCTTGCATGAACTATTTTAAGCTTGCAGTGAGATTAGGTGAAAGATTAAAGTATTCTATGAATTTTTGAGGATGTATCCTCCATATCCTTGGCTTTCTAAATTACCCTGAATATGCAGTTGCTTTTGAATGTCCTAATTTTCTATAGAATCTCACTCAGATCCTCTTCTGAGTGATCTCTTGTGTTTGTCCTTTCAGAATGTGTTGCCCCACAAATTTGTAGATTTCCTATCTCCTTATAGATTTTAGGTGCAGTGACCATTACTTTTCCTGTCTAGACTGAGTTAGGAGAAAGAAAGATGAAGAAGTCAGTCCTTCAAGAATTCCTCTCACTAGGATAGAAGGAACAAATGCAATAATTTACAGATAAAGTCTGCTCTGAGTCCTTCACTTTGAGGTGGGAAATTGGTAACCAAACTGCCCCTTCTCAAGCCCAACACTATGATGTGGTAGTGAGGGGTGGAGAGGTTGGAGACTGAAAACACCACAAAACCTTCTTACAATTTTGAAGATGGCTTTTTCTTGAATGGACATTTGCTTGGTTTCTATAAATCTTTTTTTATAGCATAAATCTATATGATGCCAATGTTGATGATTCAAATAAATACTGGGATGTGTTGTCAATTAACAGATTATTTAAAATAAGAACTGCCAAAAAACATTCAGAATGAATGTTTACCATAATGACTTCCTACAACTCGTCTATAAATCTTGGATTCTTATCCAGAGGCCCTACAGAGCTGTTTCACACTGGTCCTGAATTTTGTTAGTGTTTCTATTTGTGTGTATCTCTCTCTCTCTCTCTCTCTCTCTCTCTCTACCTCTTTCCTCTTTCCTGACTGCCATTTTCCTAAGTTCACTCTCCAAGGATTTTTTTTTTTTTTTTTGCATGTCTAAAACCTTTACTTATTCTCTTGGTATTTTCTGAAACCAGTAGGAGAGGCCAAACAATTCCACAATCAAGTACAACATTTCATGCCCATTTTTTTTGTTCTTTTTAGTGTACTGGTTTAACTCAGTGATCACCTGAGACATAACCCTTTTATTAGTTTTTCTTTCTAAAATAAAAAAATGGACATTTCTTACAATTATATGTGTAAATACTCTTTTTCTGTTTATTACCTGAGTTCAGGTACAATACTGCTGGATCCTTTGTGGTTCTTTCAAAGTGTTGGTTCCCCTTGTACCGCGAGCTGCTATTCATTCATTGTAATTTCCATTCCAAATTTCATTTCTCCAATGATTTTAAGCAGAACTCTTACACCCTAACTTATAGATTGTTTCATTAATTTTGCCGTTTAAGAATATCAATTCTATTTGTTGACTGCTTGTTCATCCAAGGCTGGTACATTTCTTTCTTTTTGTACCTTTAAATCATGGGCTATTCTAAAGTATTATTATTTTCTTGATAGGTGTTCTGATGTCCTGTACTATGGAATTATCAAGTGGATAATTTTTATATTTTCTTCTGTTGGATATTTTGAGATACATCTCTCTCTCTCTCTCTCTCTCTCTCTCTCTCTCTCCATATATATATATATATATATATATATATATATATATATATATTTCAATGATAAATTTCTGTTTTGTTATGGAAGAAAAAATAATATTCACATATATACACATAGTTGATGTCTAGCATTTCCATTATGAACCTCAGTCTCCTTCCTCCTCTTTCCTTGATAAAGTCCAATCCCAATACCTGAGTGTGGGAATAGATTTAATGTTTCTGTTTCTCATAAAAAAAATTCTATTCCAAATCTCTGAAAAAGTAAAAACTCACTTTCTTCTACTATGGGATGGTGGAGTGCATATTTTCTTTGCCCTTTGTATGAAGTGGGAAGACCTTTTAGGATATTATGCAGAAGAACTCATATTCAATTCTCTACATTTTTTAACCCAAAGAAACTTCATGTCTCGTTCTTTTCATTTATTAAGTTTCACTCTTTATTTTGAACAGTTGAAGGGCACTTCCCAAGGGAAGATCCTTTTGTTTCATTGATGAATTAGTTATATTTCACAAATAGCATAAAATAGGCACATGTTCTAGACATTGTTGAGTAATATCCAAGTAGAGCAAGGCAGTAGATACTCACAGTGTAAGATTTTGGAGACTATTCAATGCTGAGGCAGAAATGTAAGTCATTTTAAAACTGTATCAGAGGTAGTTATTATTTATAGTAATATATTTCTCTCTACATAGATATTTCTTAGCTAAATACATTAAGTATGATACTATTGAATACACTACAATTTACTTAACTGTCTATACTATCCTATGCTTGGGGATACTTAGATAAAAATAAGAAAAAATGTTTCTAATTAAACTCTTCTATACATTAATCTCTCTGGAAGTGATAACAGTGAGCCTCCTAAAATTTGAACTTCTTTTCTATATATTCCATTTACTGAAACTATTTGTAAATTTTGTGATTTTTAACTTAATGTATTTGATATGTATTTAACATTTAACCATTTGTATGCATGCATATGTATGTATATATATGCATATGTATTCTGTATATTTGTACAGGTGGGTAGAATAAGTAGTATTGAACATCACGTGTGTGTGTGTGTGTGTGTGTGTGTGTGTGTGTGTGTGTGTGTGTTGCTGGGAATTGAACCCAGGGGAATTCTACCCACAAGCTGTACCTCCATCCCTGTTTTATTTTATTTTTTTAATTTGGAAACGAGGTCTCACTAAGTTGTTAAGAACCTTGCTAAGTTGCTGAGGCTGACTTCAAACCTGCAATCCTCCTTCTCAGCCTCCCAAATACTAGCATTACAGGCCTGCACCACCACACTTGGTACTTCAGCATCAAATTTAAATGTAAATGGTCTGCATCAAATGCTTCTCCTCACTTGAGGAGAAGAGGGTGTTATTTTATGGCTATTAACATTATCATAGGAGCAGATTAAAGAATGGTGAGGTGCTACAGAAATCCTAGGGGATGTTATTTAAGCATAAAATTCCAAAGTTCTATTAGAACTGTACCTTGATTCTCTGCTGAGTGATTATACCTCTGGAAAGTTCGGTGATAGAAAAGAATATAATTGAATGTATGTGATCACTACCTTACAAAATTTAATTAAAATCTCTAATTTGTTAGTATCTATGGCTACCAAACCCCCAACTAGGTGTAGAAAGAACTATAGTTGTTGAATTTATTGTTGGTAGGAAGAACATAAGTAACATAACTAGCTGGATTAAATGGTTCTCAATAAATCTGTGTGTGTGTGTATGTGTGTGTGTGTATGTGTGTGTGTGTGAGAAGATTCATCTTTCTTATTCACATGTCCAGTGTAAATGGCTCTTAAGACAGTGATGAGTCCGTACTACCAATTCTGAGTCCTTGTTAGCTAAAATTTATGTAGGAATTTTACTGAAAGGCCGTGCTTTGTATATTCTTTGGGTATGGAAGCATGGCCATGGGGGCAAGTCAAGTACAAAATAGTCATAATTCAATTTGATTCTACAGGTGATGATAAGGTGGAAGTTTTCACACAACCTTGCTCTGATTATAACTGCATTGTTTTTGGTTTTGAGTTTTTGTCACTCTGTGTATATCACAGTCACATAGCACCAACCTTGATCATTCTCAAGCAACACACACACACACACACACACACACACACACATACACACCCCTCACAATTTAAAAGCTTAGATGAGTTTTCAGTATAAATAACCACATGTCACAGTTATTAAAATCGTGAATCACCTGGGATTCTGACTCCTTATTTTCCAACCTCGCTCCTAACTTTTTCCACCAAGGAATTTGACAAGTTTTATTTATTTATTTGGGGCACTGGGGATTGAACCAGAGGTGTTCTACTTCTGGGCTACACTCACAGCACTATTTTTACTTTGAAATAGGGTCTCACTAAGTTGCTGAGGGCCTCTCCAAGTCACTGAGGCTAGCCACAAACCTGTGATCCTTCTGTCTCAGCCTCCCAAGTATGGGGATTACAGACATGTGCCAATGTGCCCGACTAGGTTTTAAATTTTAATGTGAATGAATTTGAGCTGCCACTGTTACCAACATCTTCTTAAATGTGCCCAGCAATGAATATGAGATGCCATTCTTCGAAACATCTTCTTAAATGTGCTCAGGTAATGAGTCTCTTGTTTAATCATGTACATGCATTTTGATGATGATGACTGACTTTAGGTTTTATATTTTAGTTTGTGGCATCTTTTGCTGAGTTTCCAGCAGGAATTTGCCACTAGACACCAATATCCAAGAAAGGTTTTATTCTTTGCTTTTAGAATATAGATGATTTCACAGTGAGGGCATTTCTTTCTTTCTTTCTTTTTTATCATAGCCTGTGCTTTAGAGATTGAAGCCAATGTCTATGTGTCCAATATGTGGAATCAAGAGGTATGGGAAGCAAAAGAGTTTCCCTTCCAAAGAAATCTTTCTACAAACTGTAGCTTTGTAGATTTGGTTCTAGCCGGGAACAATAGCCAGGGTAAGATGATTTGGCCTTTATGTCCAGCATGGAAAACTGAATCGCACTTCTCTTCACATTAGGCAATACATGAAACCCACCTGGGAATCTTGGGAAAGTCCGATCAGCTTGGCCCCTGTGCTCCGGTTCCCTTTTCTGCTCCCAATGCCAAACCTCCAGGAACTCCAAAGGACATTCGATCCTTCCAGTTTTCATACCTGTAATGAAATATACAACTGTAAGAATCCCATTAAGAATTCAAGTACAATTACCAGTTGCCCATGAAGTTTCAGCCAGTTGAGAATCCTGTCCCACGATCTCCTCCCTGAGCCACAAATCTGGAAGCAATTTTTCCCCCCCTCGTATATGCCCTCCCATAGGTATGCTATTGGATTTTGTCAAATGTAAATTATCAAAGGAAACATGGCAAAAGCAAGTGCTTGACAACGAATGTCCCCTGGGCTCATTTTATACCCACATCTCCATGAGAGAGTCCTTCACAGCCATGATCACACAGCAAGGCTCCATCCATTGTTTTTTGTTGTTGTTGTTGTTTTTTCTGGTTGCACGGCCCTTGAGCACTCTCCCATGGACAATGGCGTCCAATTATTGGCGTATAATTTTTAACTGCACTGCCTTTTATATTTTTAGAGAAATTTCGGAAATCCAAAATAGATCCTGTGAGGCCAGATTTATGTGCAGGCAGACTTTTAAAAGTGTGAGACCTGGAGAATGGTTTCCGCAGAATCATTAACTTTTTAAAAGACACCAGCTTCCTTCGGTCATTAATGATATGCATCGCAGTTTAATGTAATGCTACTTTTAATTATCGCCGCCCTTTCTTTTAAATATCAAATTCCCCTCTCTAAACTGCCCGGCGTTCTCTTTGGAGTCTCGTCTGTCACTGTAAACGCCATCACTTTATTCCTCTTTTACATGCAGTGACAGGCCCGCTCTTATCCCAAGCTTTATCTCTTTTTCCATCCTTTATTGTACTACAAAGATTTCTTTTTCACCGTTTACAGCTGTATCCGCTTTCTACACGTGGCAAATGATTGCCTCGGTAAAGGTATTTTCTGTTTCAATCTTGCATTTTCCCAAGGGAGAACAAAAGGGACAAGCTTTCTGGAGTTGGTTTCACTGAGAAAATTGTTTAGAATTGCCTCATTCCTCAGCAGATTAACGAATGCATACAATCCCAGCTTAAGTGCTATTGTACGGCACAATTTGTCCATTATACTCTGTCCTTCCCGTTCAGAAAACCCCTCACCAATTAAAGTAATACAGCCTTCCAATACCTGCTCCCAATTAAATCGGAGCTGTATTACCTGCCCCGATGCAGCTGGTCACAGATTCCTACCACTTACCGGCATTCATTAGGCCTGTTCATTATCAACAGGATGGTGGCAGGAATTCAAGCCATTGCCTGCCTTTTAGGGCTCACCAAAATTATCAGCTTTCCACCCAAGGCCCCAATAAGGACAGGATTAAGTATAAGGAGAAAGAATTCATACAGTAGCAAACTCCCATTGTTTTCTGCTTTCCTCATGTCCTATCTTAAACACATCAAAAGGATACAGTGCAGGTACAAAAGAACACTCGCTTAATTAAAGGATCACTTTTCCCTCCCTTTCTAGCCCCAAGTGTCCCCGCAGCTTTGTTCGTCTGTCTTCCCTGCCCTCTCCATTCAGCCCCATTCTCCAAGGCCACAGTGAGAACAGCAAAGAAAGTCGCTGGAAGTGACCAAGAAGCCCACTTACCTCGAGCTTTGTCATTTAAGAACAGGGCTTTCTAGTTTGGGGCTGGACTCCATTTTTGAGAAGTCTTGTTTTTGCTCTCCAAAAGCTTAAAATGTCCCTGAGAAAGGAGGGGGGATGTGTGGCTGGATAGAAGGTGTCAGGGACCAAGTAAATTATAAATGCAGCATGACAGCGTGAGTGGCATCTTCCAGACCAATTTTAATCTACTAACAACAATGTGTAAGAAGGTACAACCAGCCCTTTTCATTGTCATTGTGAAGAAGGAGACACAGTGGTAATTCCTTGGGAACTCCGATGGCTTTCTCTCAGAATTCTTGATCTGGAAATAAAAAAAAAAAAAAAAAAAAATCGTGGGCGAGGGTGTGCCACAGATGGGAAGAAGTCATAGACTAAAAAGAAGTATGTTAAAAATCACTTGAGGGAATATTCAGTAGAGAGGAAAATGTTAGCTCCTAGCGGTAGGACACGGGACCTTGACCTTCAAGTACTGAGACTACCGAAGACATCAAAAGTCGGGAAGTCCTTACAGCAAGTGCTCTCGAAACCCTGAAGATGCTAAAGTGGAGAACTTTCTCAGGTGCTGGTGGCCCTCGGGGGGCAGGAAAGGTCCTCTCAAGGATCATGGAGCTCCTGGGTTTCTTCCTAGGAGAGTCAGCAAATACTACCCATTTCATCTGGGGAGAAGAAACTGAGATCTCTTTCAAAAGAAAAAAAAAATGTCATTTTTAAAAATATATGTAGGCAACTGGGCATGGTGGCTCATGCTTGTAATCCCAGTACTTGGGAGGCTGAGACTGGGGGATCTGGGTTCGAGGCCAACCTCAGCTACTTAGTGAGGCCCTCTGCAACTTAGTGAGACCCTGTTTCAAAATGAAGATTAAAAAATAGGACTGGGGTGTAGCTCAGGGGAGTGCCCCAGGATTCAATCCCCAGTACTGCAATAAATAAAAAATAAATAAATAAATAAATGTAGGATCTGGATGGTCTTCTACATTCCTGGATAATCATTTATCCTTTAGTTGGTGACATTTCTAAAGGGATTTCAGTGGCCGCATGCCCCTCGTGAACAGGAGCTGGAGGAGAATTCTGATCATAGAGAAACTATAGACATTCTCCACAAAGTAGATAGACCCATGGTGGGTAGACAATCAGTGAAAATCCATTCTAAGCAACCTTACTACAACTCTTTATTGTATGCATACAAATCTTATCAATGAACAGCACCATATGCGTATCCAGGCTTTTTTTTTTTTTTTTTCCCTTGGGTGGGGGGGAGGTTGTATATTAGTGTTTTCCTCTCAATTAACTTCTAGGCAATTTTCCCAGCTAAATGCATAACATCTTTGGCAAGATGCCAAACAAAACCTTAAGACCCAACACTAAATTCTGCACTTATAAAGGCAGCTTGGATTTTCATGCAGTTATCTGGAAGCATGCCAGCAACTCCCACTATAAACCCAGCAGTGGAAAGCTATATATATATATATATGTGTGTGTGTGTATGTGTGTGTGTATATATATATATATTTTATCAAGAAACTCTACTTTAGATTTCTAAGACCACTTGAAAATTGCACTATTTTAATGTGCCTTTTAAGACAAAATAAAAGAAAGGTTTAACCTGCTATTAAATTAACCCAATTAGCTATTTATTCCATGTAACCTTACACTTTGGATGCTGTTAAATCAAATAAACTGGCAGTGAATGAATTTTTTTAAGTGAATTATGGAAATCACGAGACACATTCTAGACAATACATTCTTCTGTCTTTTTCCTTACTCTTTTCTCTTTGACAAGATTATCAGAATACTTACTTTTACTTTAAAATTTTTTTTTTGGTATACAAAATAGAATTACCCAACACACAATGTAGCTGAAGGGCCTGAAGAGAAGTGGCTGGGGAATTAACAAGCAAAGGAAAGCTAATCAAGGAGAAATTTACACAACGGCCATTCCTTGTAAGGCTTGCCATCAATCCCTCAAACTCTGCTTTTGGGTGTGCTTTGATTTTCACATTCCATGCAACACATGTGTTCTTTCAATAATGCAGTGTTTTTCAAAGTACTAACTGCAGAGGTGCAGTGCTGGTCCCCAGCATGCTTGGTTGATGTTGCATTTAGAACCAAACTCTAGGGAGAACGGGGTAGGAAATACACCAATTGCTGTGTGACTGTATGTGTAGATCACTTTGAACCTCGCTATGATGCATAATTACAATTATACATATGCATAAAAGTATACACATATACATATATACACAAATGTATTAAAACACAGAGCCAACTCTGAGCTTGAGTTCACATGTACCAGGATCTACAACTTCAGGTAAAAACCAGTTTCAAGAACTTGCAGAGTGTCTGACAAACTTCTTTTAGCACTAAAACACTTTTGCAAAATAACATTTTGGTGGCTTAAGAGGCAGTGAACCAGAAACATGTGTATTAAGTTTTCCCTGAAATACTCAGGGGCTTAAAAATTAAGGGACAAACTCTTGGCTAAACAAATTTTGCCCAACCAAAAAAAAAAAAATATGTATATAAATATATATATAGCAAGCCAAGCCAAGTGTGTTTTCCAAGCCCCAAACACTGGTTAGCTCTCTTTAATATTAACTGTTATTATTACTTTCCAAAAATTCTTGTTTGGTCAATCTGGAGTTTGAAACACATCTGGAATGGGTTCCGAAAACAGGAATTCACATCAAAGTGATTTTGCAATCTCAAAAACAAATCATAAATCACGACCCAGCACCACTGCGAATTTGCCTACATGGATTGGAGAGCCAGGCTATCTTGGCCATGTGGCATCACACAGTCGCACGGGTGATAAGGACAGCCCCTGTCCATTCAGCAGGTCAGGCCCTTTCAAAGACAGGAGGATGCTAGATAGAGCACACATGGGTAGGCAAAACCTCCACTTACCCAGCAGCTGAGGGTGCCAGTGTTAACCAGACAGGAGCCCCAGGGGAGGTTTGCTCATAACAAGAGGCTGCGAGCTGATTCACTGGGACATCCCAGTAAAACAGAAAATGCTGATCTCAAAACCACCCCTCATGTTTGCTTTCTGATTTGAGACAACTTTTAAGACCAAGTGTCTCTCCCTTCCTATTGTGACCCTCTATATATTTTTCTATGACTTAGAGCTCTCCTAGTACAAAATAGGGACAAGATAGCACGACAGCGGGTGCGATGACGAATGTCCACCCTCTTTCCTACGGTCTTCTCCTGTGTTTGTCAGCCGTCCCCTCAAATCAGGACTGGACCGTAGTAGGCAGATGCAGTGAGGTGTATAGAGACAGTGGGTAAAGAGCAAGAATGAAACCGAACTCTGCTGCTAAGGGTACCAAGGGTAAATTAAAACAAAAGAGAAGAAGGAGGGAAGGAAGGAAGAGAAAGGAAGGACGGAAGGAAGGAAGGAAGGAAGGAAGGAAGGAAGGAAGGAAGGAAGGAAGGGAGGGAGGGAAGGAGGAAGAAAGAAGGAAGGGAAGAAAGAAGGAAAGAAGGAAAGAAGGAAGGAAGGAAGGGGAAGGAAATGAAAGAATGAGAAAGTAAACAAAAATCAGAAAGGATAGGAGGAAAGGAGGAAGGAAGGGGAAAAGGAAAGGAAGGAGGAGAGGAGGCAAGATGGCAGGTGATCTGTATACATGTAGCATTAAGGAAAGAAGACTATAGGTAATTTGATGAACACTTTCTGTACACACTGCATATATCGTATTTTTCCTTTGATTTATTCCAGCCCTGACCTACCGTATTTCAAGCAAATCACTTAGCGTGTGTGTTACGGATGGCAGGAGAGGTGGTGGTAGTTATGGTAATGTGATACATCAGCATTTAGAAACTTTGAAACTTTCTCTAAGATTGAAGTGACAATTTGATGTGGAAAAAAAAAAAAAAAAAACCTCCCTTTAAATATTTCAAAAGAACCATAAGACTCATCTGACATTTAAAGACACAGCAGTAGCAGTTAACTAGTTGACTATGGAGAACTGATATTTAAGAAAAAAAAAATTGTATTCAAAATTATACTGCCGAGTATCACAAAATTTCTGCGAAACTGTGGATAAAGTTACAAAATTAACTATGCTCTCTGTGGTTTATTTTCTGTGAGAGGCCATTGTGTCCATGGAATATATGTTACATCATGTATTTTACATAATATAATTATATAATATGTCACAGAACCTATTTTATGTAGGATGTAATAGTGTCCACAGAGTGTAGTCACTACAAAACAAGATTTTACACTATTGACAGAATAGTAAATTAATTTTTTTGTCTGAAACACTTGGAAAAACGGAAGACAGGTGAAATGATCAAATATGAGCCTATTTAATATGTATTAATACATCAATTTGCAATTGAGAAATAACTTAACATATTATTTTTTTTTCTGCCTGCTAACTAGAAAAAAAATTTTTCATTTTTCTTCTATAAGGGCAGTCTTGAAGATTGGGCATGATTCATACTGCATCTTATTACTCCCCTGAATTTGTATCTATTTATGTAAAAATTAGCATAATTTGACTTAAAACTTCTATTACTTTGTAAAAGAGTTATTTCGCATATTTCTCACCACAAGTAGCAGCCGGCTCTGAGCAAGAATTTTCTGCAGGGAAGGAATATTCTACACTTGTATTTATACATGACTTCACTCTAACATGTACAACCCAAAATTGCGGGGAGACAGGCTAAGAAAAAAAAAATCTGCATTTACTCCAGATCCTTATTAAGAATTTAAAAATATAGCATTGTATTAAAAATGCATTTTTTTTAAAAAAAGATAATTTGCTTTTAAGAGCACTTGCTTTGATTTAAAATGCATTTTCAAAGCCCCACACCAAGTTTCCTTTGGCAATCTAACTGGGCCTGCTTGCCCAGGGACAGACAGGCAGTCCGTGGGAGCCCAGACTGCCAATTTCCACCTAGCATGGCGTGCACATTAAAGTTAGATGTGGCAGAACTCTGGAGCATGCTTGTCTTTGACCAGGCAATGAATGATTAAAAATCAGGGATTATCTTCCGTTCGAATAAATGCTGTGACACAGAGACCCAAATAAATAAACACATAAATAAACTTGGACGCTTTTGCAAGTATAGAATTAGTGCCAGAACCCCAGGTGGAGAGCCGAGGTCAGAAGCCGAAATCAGAATTTCTGATGGAGGTAAATGAAGGGTGACATGTAGTTCCAAAAGGGAGTCACAAATCAGCAGTAAAAAGGAGTCACCTAAACTTGAAGCAGGATTCAAAGCCAGGGTCAGGAGGCGAGAGGCAGGGTGAGCCAGGGACTCCATGGTGGTCAGCACTTGGGGACAGAGGACAGCCAGAGATCAGCCCAGGGCTTCTTGGGGCTTTTACAAAGAGAAGAAGAAAGAGGTTCAGGGCTCCCGATAAAAGGCAGCTTGGAAGCCAGGGGTGGGGGCGGGTCAGCAGGTTACTGTGCCTTCATCTGTCAAGGGCCACACCTGGTAGCCAGGCCCGGATCCTGAAGGGAGAGAAAAATTCACAGGAAGGGCTGGTGCATGCTAGAGATGGAAAGATAGAGACCCTGCCCCCAGTCGCGTGTTTATTCAGAAGCTAGTCATTATTAAAAGGCTGCTAACGACAGGCAAAACGTTAGCTAGTCTTAGGAGGCCAATTCATTGGCTGTACCACAATTATTCCCCCAAATGGAGGCTGCCTTCGAACTGGGAAGGTGTGATATTGTCAAATACGCATGCTTTCGAGATCTTGTTCTCCTGCGTGTGCACTGATCTTTCTCTGCTCTTTTATCCGTTCATGTCTCGGAGTCCAAACCTCACTTTGTCGTTTTCAACAGAGTTCAAAGCAGAGGAGATGTTATCTCATCCGTTTTCATAATTTCCATATGATCGGCCATCTGGCTCTTCCTTCTCTCTCTCTTCAGCTTCATTTCTCACAGTACTCTAACCTGCTCACCTGCCACATACCACAGCCACACCTGTTGTCCCTTCCAGAAGCCTAGAGGAACTGCCTTGCTTGTAGCCCTCTTCACTGCCTGGAAATCTTTCTCTCTCTTTATTGACGTGGTCCATATTCATAGAGCCCTAGCTACTACGTGTTTAATCTGTGCTAGGCGTCGATGGCATGAACAGATAACCTCGGGAAACTGGTATTGCTATAGGCACCCAAACCTTGACCATCAACACCCAGCTCTGCCTCCTTATGGAATTCTACTTCGCTTCCCATTTTAAACATCACATCTTTTTAAGTTCTGCCATAGGAAGAAACCAAAAAAACAACCAATCAACCAAACAACCAACTAACCAACCAACCAAACAAAAACATAATATAACTATGTAGCCCTGTTTCCCTAGAATTTTCTTGGTAATTAATTATCTGGGTGTGTTTCTACTACCCACTAAGGGATAGGTTGCACCTAGCACTCCTTCTTGTGTATTTCCTTGGCACTGGACTTTGTGCACTGTAATTATTTATTTGCAGTAGCTCTTTGTTAATGAATGGTTCACGAATAGACCATTAGTTGGATACACGTGGCTGCCTATCATGCCTTCTTTATTTCTTGAATTCACAGTGCATTTCCCATCACTGTTCGAGACAATAACTCTGCATTACCTTCCTGCCTTCCCCTGGAATTAATGACTTTTTAATTTTAGCAGTATTTCCCCATCAAACAACAAATAGACTAATTACTCCTATGTTTTGTCATAGAACTGCTCATTGAAAAGCCAATTGGTTATGTAACACACCCAACTTTTATATAGAACAATGGCGAATAATTGTCAACTCAACAATATAGTATTAGTATAATAGTCAATGAGAGGGTAAAAGTGTCCAAAGAGGGTCTGCATTGTGGTTTGACTATTTGAAATATGCTTAAAAGAAAAAAAAATATTTGTATAAAAAGGCCAATCAAGCATTTATGTGGAAGGATATAATAATCATTAATTACTATTTTTGTGTGTTTGGCGCTGGGATGGAACCCAGGGCCTCTTGCATACGAGGCAAGCACTCTACCATTGAGCTACCTCGCAGCTCTGATCATTACTTTTCCTAATTAAATGCTTCTCATTTTGCTTCGGTAGTATAAAATTCATTATCAATTATCAACTCATCTGTCTTCAACTTTTTCTAGAGATTTTTCCAAAATGAGAACAGAACTATCTTTATACATTTAAAATTTATACATAGTTGATATTCATATTTTAGTAGTTCCTATGTAGAAAATGAAAGTTTGCTCTATCATGTTTTGACAATTTAAAAAATTCATGTCTCCTTCCAAAAAAAAAAAAAAATCCTTGATACAGTAGACTGATTCTGGCACAGGTATCGTAATTCAGAAATGTGTAAAAAAATGCTGAGGGAAAGGCATAGCTAATATCACCGTCCTAACACATCAGATATAGAGTATCACGGAGCTCACTATGGCAGACCCTATACTATAATTATATTGCACACATTTTAAATTATCATTATAATTTAAGTCTGCAATTTTGTTTGGGGCTTAGATTCTCCATATTTGTTCTCACATGTGAATCATTTAAATTGTTGAAGTAGAATCTGTTTAGCTGTTTTGAATTATATGAATGAAAGAAAAAAAATACTTTCTCTTCAAAGCAAATTAAGATATTTGGGGATTCAAGTGCGACTCTCTGCATTTATGAGCTTGAAATTTTTTGAAGTAAATATGAACTTAAGTGTATTTCCTAATTTCCCTCGAATGCAATTTAAAAATCACAAATGAATTAACTCTTTGATAGAAACCTGATGAAATTGATAGATTATTCAGTGAGCTTAATTTTATGCTTCCAAAAATAGGGAAGTCTAAATTTATGTCCTAAATTATCAAATAATTTCAGATTTACTGAAACCTATATTGTTCAGTTGTTAAACTATGTTGGGGGCAAAGTACATGATTTTTTTTTCTTTTTAATATTTGCAAAAATTCAGGGTTACAAATTAACCTTCTATTATTGTTCCATTTATGTCTGAAATATAATTACATATAAATGCAAAAGTCAGGATTTACTAAATCTTAATTTACCCAGAGTAGAGGTATGTTTCTTACTCGGTTGGAGTTTTTAATTGGAGACCTGAATACCAGTAACTCTTTATGCTGTACGTTCACATATTTATACTTTGTGAGAGATCTTGGCAAAAAGATTCAGGATAGAACTTTAAGAAATAGAGACTGACTCCTCTCAACTTTTCTAAAAATGGCTTAATAGATCACTTTTCAGATATTAAAAAAAAATCATTTGGCCCACATCTGTACTCACCTTCCTTTGTGTTTTAAATTTCATAATAATGCAATAATTCTCATCGCATGGTTTTGTTCCCCTTAAACATTTGCCTCTGGAACTCAGCACAGAGGCGCATGATGAGTTTCAAATTTTCATTCTTGATGATGTAAGTATTCCAGACTATAATAGAACTCAACCTGTTAAATTTGACTCTCCTGACATGTATCAAACAAAAGCACCAAAGGGCACAGAACATAAATCTCTGACTTGCTCGGGTCTCCTTGGTCTTCAGCACTTGTTTTTCTGACCTACAACAGGTCCGGCAGAAGTGGCTAAAAATAATTGCTCATACCCTGGCCAGCAGTTGCTGGAGGAACTTTGGCTTACATCGCAGGAGAGGATGGAGGGACGAAAAGCCAGACAAGACATGAGTGCACGCAGGAGGTCTTCAACGTTGGCATCATGAGGACACTGCCTCGTCCTTCCCTTTGCATTTTTATAGACACTTTATTAAAATGTCTAGTGGCAATAGGATACATTTCCCTGTCCCACACACTCCACCCACAAGAAGCCCACAGTGTTTTCATTATTGCTTAATGGGGAAGAATGGGCTGTCTGTCTTGAGAACATTAATATTCACGCCCATTCAAAAAAATCTTCTGGCCCAAAGATCAGGAGATTTAGCAGGTTCTGGAGGTCTTTAGTTGGAAGGATTTTAGATGTTGCACATTATGACCCATATTCTGAAAGAACCCACGTAGTAGTTAATTCGGATTTAAAACTGGACTTCTGAAGGTAGGTTAATATTAGAAAAGTTCTCACAGATAGTGAATTTCCCTAACTGCACATAGCATTACAGCGGCATACCCTCATGTAGGAGTCATATTCCCTTGTATGATTTTAGCTCACTTGCTTCATTTTGAAATGTACTTTAGTACAATTTTGGATATGCGAAGTTGCCTCTTTTTTTTTTTTTTCTGTCTTTTAATGTTGCATTTCAATTAAATAACTTTCCAACCTCTGGAGACTGCTACTGAAATGAGTTTGTGAACTTTTCTAAAATAAAGACTATTTTGAAATTATTAACTCCTAATTTGCTGTATAATTTTTTTTTAATTTCCAATCACGAAGACACCAAGCTTTATAATTTATCCCCGTTTCCAAATGTAACTTAAGTATAGGTAATGATTTTAAAATTCTTTTGAACTAGAGTACGGGCCTTATCACCAATATTTCTAAGGTGATTGAAACATCAAAAGGTGAGTAAGTAGACTTTTTAATTGTCTCATGTCTTTATTGTAATTTTTGTAATTTCTCCACACCCTTCTGTGCCATCTTTCTTTGGTGAGACATCACTTTAAATTTGGTTAATTGTTGATGCACATTTTCAAGGTATTCTGGGCATTATTTAGCATCTCTGTGTAGAATGTGATAATTATCTCTTACCTTTTGTCATTTTGCCATTGTCTATTTAACGGCTGTTATGACAAAGTCTTCATTGTAGTCACTAGCGAGAATCGTCAGTACATTTAACCCTATGTGTCACTTAGGGATTGAAGTTGTTTGTGATTAAGAAAACCTTGCAGTTGAATTTTTCCTAGTGGCTGGCACACCAGTGTAATCTCACAAAGCATCATCCAAGTGAAGTTTCTGTGGTCGTGGACGTGTTTTATATCTGTGCTTTCTGTCTAGCATGGGTGCCACTGGTCAACACAGAGTTCAGTTCGTGACCCTGAGAATCTCAATTTTTTACTTCTTTAATTTCAATTACTACTTGAATATAAATACCAACTAATCCACATGGATTTGATATCTGATTTTATCTCTTACTGTGTGGTTGGAGGGGAAGTCACACTCCCTATACCTCTGTTATCTGCAAAATTCGAATGAACGGTACTTACGTCGTAAGATGGTGATGAAGTTTTAATGAGACATCAAATCTTAAAGCCATGCCTGGTATATATGAGTCACTCAAGAAATATAAGCCATTGCTGTCTAATAGGCATTCATTTCACATTTCACAGAATTCAACCCAGCTTAGCTGTGATTTTCTTAAGTTGGCAGCTAAAATAAATAGAATAGAATTGTAACTAAGGGAACGAACAGGTTTGGGTTCAGCCTATACTGGTACCCTAAGTAAATGGGAAGTTCTGGGTATTTCTCTAACAAAGGGATATATGTAACAGAGCAGCGGACCTTTCCTTAGGTGGAGTAATCCTATATGGCGATTTTAAAGATTTGTGTAATCTGCTTTACAAAGATTAATTTTTTATGAATTTGACTATTTCTGAGGTCTGCATACAAAGACAAAGACCTTGAAATGTAGAATATCACCAGTTTGTATATGTTCTATGAAATAAGCTTCTTTTATATTCATCATAAACCTAAGGGTGCTTAAGCCATTTAAATTAAAATAGATATAGCATTTGACATAATCTGTATATTTTTACTATTGGAAACTCCAGGACTCATATTAACAAATCTATAATGCATATGAGAGTTTCTTTCCCCCCATAAATAGGGATAAATGTGTCTACTAGCATTTCCTGCAATCAAAATTAAGATTTGGGCTTTAGAGGATCAAAATCTAGGAAGGGGTAGCCTCTGAGATTTAGCAAGCCTACAGGGAGAAGAATAGTTAATATTGTCTTACGTTCGAGTGCTATGATGTTAAATTATTTCCAAGTAGAATTATGTGAAGTAAGAAATTGACTAAAACGAATGCTTCATGGAAGGGCTGCTCTGGAGCTGAGACAAGAATATTTTGAAGCATGAAAGCAAGAATCTGTTCTTGGTGTGTTCAAAACGGAACAGGCTTCAGCCTGCTAGGTGTTGCCTTGTCAGGCTGGTCTATTACAAAATGCTTTGAGAACTGTGTTGAAAGTGGGTTGTGTGAATTCCCCCCCTTCTGAAATGATTTTTTTTTTCCTTCATACTGAATTTAGGTTGTTTGAAAATGAATATCACAAAAGCAATGTCAAGGGAGACGAATATCAGCTACCATCATCCACAAATATTTGCTGAGCTCTGAATATCTAGATACGTACAGTGTGATGGGGCTTCCAGGGGAGGGGGGGGGATGGGATTATTTTCCTTTAAAGCTGATGTTCTTGAACTGGATCAATGGGAAGCCTGGGCATCACATCCAGGCAGCCCTGGAATGATATGCAAGCGGTCGGTGGGTCGGTGTGTGAGTGCACACCCTGGCCATTTTATGTGGAATGGGAACAAGGGGAAGGGCTAGTTGTGAGAGTACCAATATCTTTTTCGTTTTATCCTTAAAGTGCTCCATGGCTGCAGGCATGCTAACCGCTAATGTCCTCCCATCACATCTACTTGGAAGCTGAGAAAAAAACCGAATACTAACCTGCTATTCTTTGTGATGCAAATGTGATGAGTAGTTCTAGGTTGTCTTTATGCAACACAGTATGACTAATGGTGACGGCATAAAGTCTGGGTGCCCTCAGGAGTCTCGTATGCAGTCCATTGAGATTGGTGGGCATCCTTATGAACTCCAGTATGATTAGTGATAACAAACTTATGTCCTGCAAAATTAATGGTGACCCATTTGCACCCCAATCCTTGATCAGTTTCTTTGAGGACAACCAAAGGGAAGGATACTAGCTTTGTCCTGAAGTCCAGGACTCTGAGTAAGAGTGGTTTCCTCTTCTCCTCGTCCTTTTTTTATTTTTGGTATTCATATAACACCTAAAAAAATTGGACAAACTGTGTGCCCTCTAGCATATAATAAGTAGACATGCGAAATCTTTTAAGTTTAAATATTTTCAAAGAATGTAATTTCTGGCGTGTTGTAAATATTGACATTTAAAAATAAAACTGCCGCACCAGTCCTCAAAATGTGTCCAATGAAATTTAAATACCATAGGGATTTGATTTTGACCACCATCCATTTGAAAAATATATGCACAAGATGCTCTTTAGCAGTTAGGAATTTTATCCTGTTTCTTTTTCTCCTTGGACTTGACTCCCATTTCACTCCCCACAAAAAAAAAAAAGGCGATCCTACTGTGATACATTTTTTTATGCTTAGAAGGCTTTCGTTGATCATTGAATCTTGCTTCTCTGTAGTAAAAAGAGCATGCAAAGCAAAATTCTAAAAACAATATTCTGTAGCCAAGTGTGGTGGCGCACACCTGTAATCTCCATCATTGGGAGGCTGAGGCAGGAGGATCCCAGGTTTGAGTGGAACCTCAACAGCCTTGACAAGTCTCTGTCTCAGAAAAAAATAATAAGCAAATAAAATAAAAAAGGGTTGTGATATAGCTAAGAGGGAGAATGTCCTGGGGTTTAATCCCTAGTAACGCACACACATACTTTATAATTTTTTTTTCTGAATGAAATGATCACTATATTTAGCACACAGTTGATACAAATAATATAATTATTCTTGTGAGGACAGCAATTGGGTATTTCCCCTGTCGAATTTCTCCCTATGCCTTGGGGTAAGAAGTACGATGCTCCCTTGGGCAAGAATACAGGTAGCAAAGAAACGACATTAGCAATCAAAGAGATGGGAGTCAAAGCTACCCTGAGATTTCACTTATTCCCAGTTAGAATGGCAATCGTTGAAAACACAAACAATACTAAATGCTGGCGAGGATGTGGAGAAGCAGGAACTGATACTTTGTGCATGGGATTGCAAATTAGTGCGACCACTTTGGACATCAGTGTGAAGGTTCCTCAGAAGAACAGGAAGGAATCTTATCATATAACCCAGTTAGACCACTCCAGGGTGTCTACCCAAAAGAACTGAAACCAGATCACCATAGTAACACATGCCTATCTACGTTGATGGCAGCCCAATTCACAATAGCCAAATCATGGAACCAGCCTAGGTGTCCATCAACAGATGAATGGATTGCAAACTGTGGGCTTCACACGCACTGGAATTCTGTTCGGCCAAAAAGAATGAAATCATATCATTGACAGGGAAAGGGATGGAACTGGAGAATGTTATGCTAAATGAGATGAGTCAGTCACAAAAAGTGAAGGGTCAGATGTTCTCCCTTCTATGTGAAAGCTAGGGAGAAATTGGGAGTCAGGAGGGACTCTAGACAAAGGAGGAAAAACCTTAGTGGAGTAAAGGAGAGATTCTGATTGAGGGGGACCAGAAGGATCAGGGAGACTTGAAAAGGGAAACAACTCAATTGGACATGATCTACATACACAAACTTACCAAAGCCAATCTCTGTTGGGCACAAGAAGGTGGCAAGGGAGAGGGAGTGGGGTGGGAACTGGAGGAGGGCTCAATGAGTGTTGTGTGCATGTGTGTCTCTGTCACCCTGAACTACATCAAGATGCATGATTGCAATGCACCAATAATAATAATAATAATAATAATAATAAATTTACCATTGGAACCAACGGCTGGAGACCATGCTTGTAACTCAGAAAGTCTTTGAATAGCTAAGAACTAAACAGATGAAAACTTGAGAAAATAAAATAACGAGTTCTTATCACAGTTTACTCTCAACTGTGCGGGAATGCAGACTGACTTTGTAGGGCATGATAGTCTCCTCTCATGTCACGGTCTTCCCTTAAGAGGCAACTTCACAGGAGAGGAAGAACACCAAGAAGTATTTGCCCACAGCAATTCTTGGAATGCTCCCTTCCTTAATACCTGGCATAGTGTATGGTAGTGTAAATATGCACAGACAATCAGGATGCCTTATCTTCCAAAGTGAGAAAAGATTGGTTGTAATGGGAGCATGCTATTCTAAAGGAAAAAGAAAGTGGATGGATTGGATACATTTTTAATTTTAAGAAGACTTTTAGGATCTCTTAGTAGTTCTAAAACCCACAGCAATGTCCATCAATAAAACTGAGTTCCTTTGAATCTCACCTACCTGTGTCTAAGCACACCTTGTAATAGGATACCTCTGTCATATTTGCAATGAATCTTAGCCATCTTTTTTGGCTTGTTTGAACTAAAGGAAGCCATGAAATTGACCTTGCAGGAGTTCTGGCGTCTAGGATTTAAGGGGCCTTTCAGCTTCTACTTAGACACTCACACCTGGGAATCTCAGTTCATCCTGCTGTGCAGAAGTCCTGGGTAGCCAACTTGATACTAAGTCACAGGGAGAAGAACTGAACCTCCTCTACCAAGAGCCAGCATCCACTGGCTGAGGCCATCAACAGTGTGGCTGACTTCCTCCAGGGCCGTGCACTAAGCTGGCCGTGCAGTTAAACTCTGGAATCAGGGAAGGCAACGCTTAGATTGCCCACCCAAGGGATGCTCCTCTCAGTACCCTCCTGCCTCAACTCACGGAGATTCGGGTTAGTTTGCTATACATGCACAGAAAATATTCTGTAGTTAAATATGGTGGCTCACTCCTGTAATCTCAGTATTTGGGAGGCTGAGACAGGAGGATTGCAGGAAGGCAGTAACAGCTACTTAGCAAGATTCTCAGCAGTCTAGCAAGACCCTGTTTCTTTTCCTCCCTTCCTCTCTTCTTTCCTTCTGTCCTTCCTTCTTTCATTCCTTCCTTCTTTCTTCTTTTCTTTCCTTTTTTTGTATTGTGGATTAAACCCAGGAGCATTTTCTACCTCTGGGCTATATCTGCAGCTTGTTTTATTTATTTATGTATTTATTTATGTATTTATGTATTTATTTATCTATCTATTTATTTAATGTTGAAACAAAGTCTTGCTAAGTTTTTGAGGCTGCTTGCAAATCTGCAGTCCTCCTGTCTCAGCCTTCCAAGTACTGGGATTATAGGTGTTTGCCACCATACCTGGCTAGAGCCTGTTCTGAAGAAATAAATGAAGTGACTTTATTTTCAGAAGTAAAATACACTGCTGATATATATATATTTTTTTTGGTTAAAAGGAATTATGTTCTAGCTGAGCAAAGTTATCTGAAAGTTTATTTTTAAGAACATCCTAATATAAATGAACATAAATGTCTAACACTTGGTTTTTTGCACATGAACACACATACATACACACACACAACTCCTATAGAGTTAATTAGAAATAAATTAGATGCCATTTAAAGTGTTAAAGTCAAGTATAATTTTCCTAAGTATAGAAGATCAGCATCTCGCTCATAATGTGCACCCTAGAGTAAGGCCGGGAATAATCAGATGAGTTATTTTCTTGTGTGAACAGTATTGACCACTTCTAACAGAAATGACATTGATTTGAGCATCTGGAACACAACCACAACATCTGTAATAAAGCATCATTTTCCATCGGACGCAGGCAACATCATAAAGTCTTTACTTTTAGTCTCAACCACAATTCTTGTAGAGGTCTAAAAGGTTTTATGTAGTATACTTAAAAGCCAAAATAAAAACCAAATGATTTAAGAGAACGAAGAGCTTATTTGCAAATACAAAGTTGAAGTTCATCTTTTCACTTTATGTCTCAGTCAATTTTCAATTGGTTTAAATTTCAGTCTTTTTCTTTGTGGACACTCTGGGATTAGGAATATAAATCCCCTAAATACACTCATCAGAGGACAGTTGACATGCGCTGCGATACGGTAGTGGAGACCCCAGAACTGCCCCTGCCCTTCACAAAACTGGTTTGCTTCAAAGAGGAACACAAAAACAGCATATTAGAAGTCAATAAATGAGGAGAATTTACAGGATGGGATGGGAAAATTAATAAAGTGAGACAGAAAAGAAGAAAACACATCGGAAGTCTTTGAACCTGTAGAGACTTTTCACACTTTACTTGAAGAGGGGCGTAGACAGGCAAAATTATAATCAAACAGTGGTTAGCCCTCAGTAATTTGAAAATTTAAACCCAGATCTCTTAATTTTTACCCAAACGGGGCTTTTGTCTTCAGATTGAAAATTGCTTATTGAGGTTAGAATTGGGGATCAGGGTCTTTCAAAGCTGAACATATTCTAATCTAATATGCAGATGCTACACATTCTATTCTATACTAATATCTTGTAATAATTGGACATAATCCATCCTTCCTACCATCCCCAGTAGGATGTGCAGTGATAACTCTACAAAAATACATTAACATCTCTACAATGATATGGACGGTTACTCATACTAAGTGTGCGGAATAAAAATTAAAGTTTTTCACTAGTTTTAGTTGGGTGCTGTGGCCTTGTGGCTTTTTTTTTTTTTTTTTTTTTTTTTTTTTTTTTTTTTTTTTTTTTTTTTTTTTTTTTTTTTTTTTTTTTTTTTTTTTTTTTTTTTGCTAAGTGTATAGAGAAAACATCTAAAATTAACTCAAGCCTTTTCCGAAAGAGTTTGGAATTCCCAAGAAAGGGTTGGAGACCCTGTGTATTTCTCACTCCGAACTTTCTTTATATCCCTGACCATAGTTTGATCTTTTATCATACCCTGTTTCTGAGTTGTAGTCCAAAAATACAATGTTTTTGTTTGTTTGTTTGTTTGTTTTGTCTCCACCTTGTTTAGGCTCTGTCCTTTTCTGGTGTCTCTTATTTTCCTCCTATTTTATATAAATGTCTGTCAATAGGGGTTCATATGCCCTACGTTCCACTCAATGAATGTAGATGGTTTTAGGGAAGAGACAGCTGAGTCGTAGCTCAGAGATGCCTCAGATTTCAGCCTTCGCACATGCAGCCTGGACTCTACACTGATAAATGGAGATGTACTGCTGACCAGCCAAGCTCTGGCCTTCAGATGCAGGAAGCGGCTCAGAAGGACCAACATCAGGACCAAAGTCCGTGGAAAGTACTCAGGGATTAACTGAGGCCAAGATTTCACAGGACTAGGGGTGAAGACCTGATTTGTCACATGTAATGAAAATTTAAGTCATCCATTTTTAAAATAGCAACACCAAGGACCAGCTATGGCAATATATGGAAATATGGTACACATAGGCACATTTTGGGTGACACTAGACTGAAATGAAGGACCATGACAGGGAGAAGAGTAGTATTTTTGTAACATTATATAAATATTTTTTAAAAAAATTCTCAATTATTCAAATGTGTTCGAAGAGGTTTAAATGCTTGTGTATCACTGTCACTCTGAATTCCATTATGATAGGACACTACAATGCACTGATAGAAGCATAAAACTGATTACAAAAAACAACTTACATTGAAAAAATATTATATATGTATATACACATATGTATATATATGTATATTTATACATACATATATATATATATATATATATATATGCATGTACTGGTGTTTGAACTTAGAGGACATTCTCTACCTTTGCACTATATTCCTAGCTCTATATTATTTTCCATTTTGAACAGTTGCTAAGGATCTCCCTAAATTGCTGAGGCTGGCCTCCAAGCTGCAATCCTCCTGTCTCAGCCTCCCAAGTATTTGGTTTCCAAGTGTGTGCTGCTGCCACACCCTGCATGTCCTCATCTCTTGACAATCCTTTGAGTGCCACTGGTTTCTGCGGGGAGACATCGCAAGCTCACTGACCTGACTTATTCTCCTCTCTTCCTAGGTATTTGGCAGGTTACACTTCTTTACTCTCAGAGCAGCAGGGGATGGCCAAGCCACTGTATTGGTGTATTATATGCAATAGAAATACCGTGTCCCTTTTCTAGATGAAGCATTATGTCCCGATCCTTTCCATCATCTGTACGGCTAGCTATTTTGAGGTATGAATGCCATCGGTGTGGACCTGGAGCGATGGAATGGGGCACTGCTAATACAGGCCTAATACAGACCCAGGCTAGACCTCTGGTAGGACTGGAACATTACTTGGTTTCTCTAAGCTATTGAGATTTTTGAGGTTGTGGGGTTTCTCAGCATAAATCCAGACCATCCAAATGGAATAATGCTTTTTCTAATAATTAGCCTGTGATCTGCCCACCCTTCTGTATCTAAACTTTCTCTAGGAAGTCTCACAACCATTTTAATCCACATTCTCTCATTCATTCTCTCTCTCTCTCTCTCTCTCTCTCTCTCTCTCTCTGTCTCATATAGGAGGTTGAACCCATAGCCTTTCTACCTCTGACCTGCACCCTCAGCCCTATTTTTTTTTAATTTTTATTTTGAAATAAGTTCTAGGATAATGAGCATCTCACTACTTGCTGAAGTTGGCCTCAAATCTGCTATTCTCCTGTCTCAGCCTCTCAACTACTGGGATTATAGGCATGCACCACCACATCTAGCTGAATCCACATTCTCAAAACCAGAGTTGAATAGGTTGCCTTGTTCACAATGAACATAAAGCAAAATTTACTTATATAACCTCCTCAGAGGTTTTAATAAACAATAACCCAGCAATATTTATCCTATCCTTCTGGTATATTTGAATCTGGCCACATTTTCATACCAATTTTCTATTCATAGACCACTGGATATTGTGGTAGTACAGCCTGTGTCTACACTCTACTCTTTGTGTGTGTGTGTGTGTGTGTGTGTGTGTGTGTGTGTGTGGCACTGGGGATTGAACTCAGGGGCATTCTACCTCTGAGCTATACCCTCAGCCCTATTTTTTATTCTTTATTTTGAAACCGAGTCTCACTAAGTTGCGGAGTGCCTCACTAGGTAGCTGAGGCTGGCCGCGAACCCGGATCCTCCGGTCTCAGCCTCCCGAATGCTGGGATTACAAGCGTACGCCACCACGCCTGGCTTCCACTCTACTCTTAAAAATTGTTTGTCGCAGGTAATTGAGAGTCACCGTGATCTGGTCAAAACAAAGGGTGACTCTGAAAGGCATGTGGGGTGAAGGAATATGGGAAAAAAGCCAACAATCGTGAATTTAGAAGGAAATACATTGATATCGTGGAAGAAAAAAAATCAGTATGCTTAAAATATAAAAATAGCCCACGCCTCCACATTAAATTCTATGAATCTCAGTTTAATCTATATATGATAAAATATTCAGGAGCTGAGAGGAATTAAATATTTTAGTAAGAGCTAGATATTTTAGCAAAAGTCTTTTACAGTCTCTTTCTCTCCTATATGAACTGAACACCGGGTACAGAACGGAGACTGCAGAGCGTTCTATGTGGTCTCAGCCCAAGTGTGAGCTAGAGGTCTCATCTCTGTAATAATTCTCCATCCTGGAACTTCATGGGCCTTCCTCATTGCTTTTTAAAATTAATCTTTGGAAATCAGAGTCAGGTATTATGTATTGGCTAGATAGAAAATAAAATTGGAATACTGGAAACTAAAAATAGACTTGCCATATGGTCCAGTAATCCAATTTCTGGGTACATATCCAAAGGAATTGAAATCAGTATGTCAAAGAGATATCTGTACAAGAGATATCTGTTCTCCATGTTCATTTCAGGCACTATTCACAATAGCCAAGATTTGGAATCAACCTAAGTGTCCATCAAGGCACGAATGGTTGGAAAAAGGGTGCTAGGTGGCACATGTGCACAATGGAATACTATACAGCCTTACAAAAGAGGGGAATTCTCTCACTCACAACTTCTTGGATAAAACTGGAGGACATTATGCTAAGAAAACTAAGCAAGTCACACAAAGATAAATACTATATGATTTCACTTATATATAGAATCTGAAAACATTAACATCATATAAAAAAGAAAGTGGAAAGGTGTTTACCAGAGACTGGAGGTGGGAGAGGAATAGAGAAAAGTACATTTTATCAAAATGTACATAATTTGAGTTAGAATGCAGGAGTAATTTTAGTGATTTATTGAACTTCATGGGGACCGTAGTTAATAGTAATGTAAGGCACATTTCAAAATTGCTAAAAGAGTAGGTTTTTATTATTCTCTTTGCAGAGATCAGTTGGTTGGCGTGGTGCTGGATATGTTAAATAGCTTGATTGACTTTATCTACAATTTATATACAGATGAGAACATTGCCCAGTACTTCATAAGTATACCCAATTATTATCTGTCAATTAAATATTTTTTTTAAGTTGCATGAAATTAAAGCAGCAAAAATTGGAAAATACAACTAGGTGTGGTGGCACATGAGAGCAATCTCCATACTTGGGAGGATGAGACAAGGAGATCTCAGGTTCAAGACCAGCCTCAGCAACTAGTGAGACTCTTGGAAACCTAGGGAAACCCTGTTCCCCTCTCCCTCAAAGATAAAATAAAATAAAAAAATAAAGGGTTGGGTGTAGTTTGGAAGTAGAATGTCTCTGGGTTCAATCCCCTATACCACAAGCACACACACGAATTATTGGAAATACAATAGAATTGCATTAGAGTTTAGGTGGTGTGCTTATGTGTATGCATATGTTTGTGTTTACTGGGATTGGTGAAGATGATTTTTAAATTAAACTGATTTTTAAAAATTCAATTATTGCTTTGCATGGTAATCTGAAATTAAATCCTTGAAAAAATGTCCTCAGTATGTTGAATGAGGAAACTGAAATGTAAAAGGATAAATGTATACATGCTTATGTTTTGAGTAATTACAGAGAGGAAGCTGAATCATTAAAAAAAAAAAAGCTCAGTTTTTAAGGCGTACAATATAGATTTAAAAATCACTTTGGCCTTACCTTTTAAAAATGAAAGAAAATCTGTATAATCTGTGGGAACAGGATTGATTTTAAAATATGATTTTGTAGCTGCTATATTGTCCAATCTTTAAAATGGGTACAGTAAGTTCCCCTTAAAAAGTGTTTTGCAATGACAAATCAACTTACAAATGTAAGATACAGTTATAAGCTTTTATTTTCCCTGGTGATAATTTTGATGTAACTCAATATATTTTCTTCATCAAGCTGCACTTTTTATGTAAGGATTCTGCTTCTTTGCACTGAAGGCACAGTCTCTATATCTGAAAAAGTTATAGGTACTAGATAAGCCAAACCAGCTCTCACCTGGTTAAAGGGAGTTAATCAGAATGCATTGGCAAAGATGAAACTAAGATCACTTTATTCCAGGTCCTAAACTGGATAATTTTTCAAGGAAGCATAATTCTCTGTTAAGAACACACATCACATTCAACTTCTCCTGGTATTTATTTGAGTCACTTGCATACAAATAAATCTAATTTTAATTATCCTTGTAATAATTATATTTAAAAAAAATTGGAACCCTTCTGTTACTCAAGCAGTTATTGTTTATGGATTGCTGCATACAAGTAATCAATTATGTAAGCAGACGTGATCCTGGGAAATTTTCAAACAAGGCCAGCATTTTCCCTGAGCTCATGAGAATATTTGCACCAATGCTATATACTTTTGTATAATGTATGTCGACTCACAGATTCACACATGCATTCTGCTAGAGCGTGTGTCTTTGGAAAGAAGCGCAAAGGTTGTGCAATGCCTAGGATTCATTTGTGTATCGCGCTGAAAAAAAAATTTAGAAGCTTCAATCCATTGGCGAAATGTTTATCAAAATTCTAGTTTAGGGCCAGCATCCTATCTGAGATGCGAAGCCCATCCCATGTGCAGGAGAGGCCTTCCCCTCTACTCTTTGACAAGCCTTCTTTTGTTTGTTTGTTTATTTGACTCTTAAAGTAGTTCCTTCCTAGAAGTTCCTTTTGCTATTTCCTTAAATCTTATCTCCCCCTGCTGGCTGTGCATCAGGGAGCACGTCTAGGTAAAGAACAAGATCACTTGCAAAGGTTGGGGACCTTCCAGAAGGGCTTCTAGTAAAAACAAAGAAAGGCAAACACCTGCATATGAATACAGGTATACAATGTGTGCATACGCATAATGGGTCACGTTTATTGGGTAAATTAAGCTGTGTCTTAGATTAGAATTTTTAAGATAGTTTAAAAGCCAAAATCTGTTTGAAAGAGTCATATCATAGTTTTAGCATGAATGACGGATGGGGTGCACCCCCACATTCACATATACTAGAATAGGGAGGTGTGCTGCAGCCTTGCAGTAACACTGTATTTTTTGTTGTGTGATCACATACACGATTTGCTCAATGACTCACTGGAAATACAAAGAAGTCATATGCTCATAATTCTGCATGTCAATACAGATTACTAGTAGGCCAAAACCCCTGATGATCTAGCAAGAAGTTGAGCTATTATATGTCACCTTTGCTGACTTATCACAGCACAATGAAGTTTAGCCAAACTCTGGAGGATTTCCCACCCTTTTGAATTAGGTTGGTCCTTCAATTAGGATATCTCATCTGCAATGCTGAAAATGCTTGCTAAATCAAACATATACGGAACCACAGGATGCATAATTTTCAGAACTGTGTCTACACGGTCTGCAATTTACATTAAATTGCTATGTTTTGGTTAAATGGCACCTTAGCTTCTGAGCAACTCTTTCAATAGTTGTTTCTTTAATTATTATTTAATTTTGTGGTTATGACTGGTTTTCAGTTAAAGAGGGTACTACTGACAAATTCAATTAAATGAAAATAGAGGACTTAATGGTCCATGCTAATGCTTCATTTCATACATAATATTTTATCATTTTCTGTGCAAATTTGTAATGAGTGCTTGGTTTATATTAATAAATGCTTACATTTGGGCCACATAAAGTATAGTAATTAAAATACTTTGCTAATAATATTTACTTATAAGTACTCTAAAAACAATTAACCCATTGATTCCAATTACTTTTACTAAACCAACTTCCAACAATGCAATTCTTTGGCAACAAAGTATTATTTTAATGCTACTTTTAATAAAGTGCCCTGGGTATAAATTTTATTATATTTTAATAGAGCATGTCATACATCTGTTGCTTTCTGGAAGACAGATTTCATAGAATAGCCACAAACAAAAATTTCAACAAAACTACCACTTTTTCGAATTATGAACAAAGGACGCATATGTTCCATATCTCATTTCCAAATATTTAAACTGAGAAATGTAACTGTTTATTGTATTGAAATGAGCAAAAGTTGGTCGTCTTTTACTCTTTAAAGTAAATGTTGCTCTATGGTATTTTTTTTTCTTATAACCTATAACAGAAATCATCTGTAGACAATTTACATTCCTCCTCATACTTAAACAAGATATGCCGCCTCCCCAAATGAATGGACATCTTATTTACAAATACATTGCAGAATATGTGTTACTTATAACTCTGCAATAAGAGAGCTCAAAATTAAATATATGCAACAATACAACGTGCACGCTCAAAACACAAAAGAAAGCATTACATTTTGTACTTTATAAAGTTAGAATTAATGTATCTGTGTACGATTATTCAGATGAAAGAGGAAGAATGGCAGCATTTGTAAAGTCTCCCTTCTAAATACGTGGTCAGGATCGTAGCTAATCAATGCTTTCTGGTATGTATGAACATGGCAATCTGGAAATTAGACACAATGGAAACAGATCCCTGTTGAGTGAATACTGAGTCAAGAATCTAAAAGTAAGGATGAACAAAACCCCCCGACTGATCCTTTAGCATTGCAATTATAAGATAAACTAAGGAAAGTAAGATACAAGCCCGGAGGTAGTGTCTGGTCTCTTCCTTTAAGACTTTCCAGGGTGCTGGGTTGGGTAGAGTGAACTGGTAGAGAGTTTGCCTAGCATGGTGCCAGGTGCAGGGTTCAATGTCCACACACACACACACACACACACACACACACACACACACACACCCCCAAAAGAAAGAGAAAAATGCTCATAAAAAATTAAAACATGAACCAAACTCTCCAGATTACTGGCTCTTAAAAGGAAATGGAGATCTGCTGTATTTGAAATACTTTTATTTTTTAAAGCAGGCTGGAAATGACAGCTCTAATTTGCACATTAAAATACAAAGTGTCTTGTGATATGATGATTCTTCATTACACATTAGCCCCAGTACTCGTAAGCATTCCTTTTCCAAGGAAAGACCCTTGACGCTAACATATAGTAAAGACTTATTACTCTTTTAAAGGTAGAAGAACAAACACAACTTCAGGTCCAAAACCAAATAATGGGAAGAGTTCATTTATAACTTAGAGAGATATACCTTGGCTCCCAAAGTTATCATTGCAGCTTGTCTACTAGACCATTATAAGAAAATAAGCTGATAAAGTTTCATTCAGGAGTGATCATTTAAGTAATTTGAAAGGGATTCAGATATGCACTCCTAGTGATACTGAGATACTAGTATCATTATATATATAACTGGTTACAGATACCATTTGCATACACATATGCTTCAAAGAAAGGCCATAATTGGTCATTGGAACCTATAGATTTAGAGTTAATTCCTCCATTAACTAACTGGGAAGAGGTGGTGCACAATATTCTCCAAGGTTTTGCATGCACACACATTTACATGGGTTCAGGGAGAAAGAAAATCAGGTGTGACCCTAATGGATCATCATTATCCTAAAGGGCTTTGTTTCTTAGAACAATGCTCACTGAATAAATGACCAGATTTGATAGACTTGGTAAAAAAAAACCAAATATATATATATATATTACCCCCCCAACATATATATATATATAACCCAAATAAAAGAAATTGGATATGTCCTCTTATTTACAGAATCGGGGGATTTTTATTTTTATTTTTACCCCAGACAATTCTGCAGCTGGCTAAATATTTTAGTAATATTGAATACTGATTAAACATTTCAATATGCTTTTTCTTTTTTCTGCTCTTTGGAAATAGCTTTGATTTGTAAACTATTTTCTCTAATGCCTAAAATAAATCGTATTGCCGAGAGTGCCTCTGTCAAAGTATTAATGGCTGAATCACTCCCCTTTTCTGAAGCGAGTTGGCACAACAGGATGTGATTCTGCCTCTCACGTAGCACAATATGCCAGAAGAGTGAGGGAAGTGGTGTTTGAACGCCCAGGTTTGACTGTTCTTCTCATTTCATGCGTGTCACTCTATCTCCAGCAACTGTTGCTCAAAACATGGGAGATGTGAATGTTTCCTGTCTGCTTGCCTTTGGAGAAGTAGATAAATATGCCAGCTACAGTCCAGGACATATCGTTGCAATCACAGAGTGAATTGGGCTGCATGCTCTCCTTGGGGTGGGAAGAAGGCACAGCATAACTTTACCAGAGAAAGGAGGAAGCGCCTCATTCATTCCTTGCCTTCTTTGTAAAATGTCCAATCGTGGGGATTCAACAGGGATTCACACCCTACTCAAACTCCTCAAAGGCGTACACTTTTGAATGAATTAACATAGAGCTAATCAACTATATGATCATATTTTAAGGCATACAAGTTTAGGAGGTGTCAACTTGATATGTGGGTTCTACTTAATGTTACTGAGCACAAATAAATACTAGTAGCTTCAAAATCCCTTCTTTGACTGGTACCTGCTAGTCATAACATCTGTCTTATGCATTTGTCTAAGTGATACCTAAGATATGGCGTTCACCTGTACCACACCTTGCTTTCTTCGGTCTCAGGTGACCCTGTGACTCTACTGGCTTGACATTACTGGGTGCCCTTCCATCTAACTTGTTGAATTCGTCTTCACCTTCTTCTTTCTGCTCCCTTATAGAAGAGTGACTACGGATTTTCGCTTTCTGTGTATGTTCTCTTATTGCATCCTGGGAAGAAAGCCTCCGCTATTATTCTAGAAGCCTTGGGTTCAAATTGCTCATTGATTGCTCAGAGCAAGAGAACTTAGGCTAGTCACCAACTCCTGCAGCCCTCCTTCAAAAGTTACCAACTCAAGAGTTGCTAGGTCTTCTTTTAGTTTTAATATCTTACTTTTTTTTTTTTTTTTTAAATAAGGTGTTGAATGAAAAACACTCTTGGGAAATACTCATTCCTGATGAAAAGCTGGGATGCAGGAAGATTGGTCCTCGCCACTTGGATTATCCGCGCCCTCCCACGCTGAGGAATATCAAGTCAGCGCTTCCGTTGCAACTCAAATTGCTAAGTGAAGCAATTTAGTTAGAAGCAAAATATATCATTAAAGAAAAAGCACTCACTCTTCAGAGTAACTTGAGCTGATCTTCTATTGGTTGAGAGGTTAACTAGGAATAAAATTAAGCCTATCATTCCTCTCATGTAAGAGACAGTGATATGACACAAGAAAGCATCAATTCATGATTGAAATAGTTGTGTTGTTTTGTTTTTGGTGGAGATGAAGATTGAGGACCTACAAAGAGGCTAACAATGGAGGAAGAATATTTCTTTTTCTCTGAAACAATGAGGCAAATGAGTTGATCTATTAAACATTTGGATTTACTTATTTATTCATTCATTCATTTATTTTGTATGTGTGGTACTAGGGATTGAATCCAGGGGCATTGTGCCACTGAGCTATACCCCCAGCCTTATTTTAGTCTTTTATTTTGAAACAGAATGTCACTAAGTTGTGGAGGCTGGCCACAAACCTGTGATCCTCCTGTCTCAGCTTCCCAAGTACTAAGAACTGGGATTACAAGCCTTAAACATTTGGATTTAGTGTGGCTGGATTTGCTACATTCATTTGACTAGGTTAAGGAATACACGTGAATTTTCAGTTGGGGCGACTGAGGAAGGCAGAGAAGTTATCAGAAATAAACCATGGCTGTGTGAGGACAAGATTGGTTACATTATGCTAAGCAGAGAATAGGAAAGCCTTTGTAAAATGCACAGGAGATGAAGTTAAGAAGCAAAGAAAATAAAATAAATATCAACATATCTAAATATTCTTAAAGTGTAATGCAATGCAAATCCCTAAACAAGGCAGATACCCAATCAGAATTTATGGAAGGATTGGATGGATGGATGGATGGATGGATGGATGAATAAATCCATGTAAGATACAATGACCAGGGACCATTTCAAAGTAGGGAGGATACACAGATTTCAGCCCTGGTCTGGTTCTAGTCAGCACTAGTAGTTCATAAATAAATAAACATTTTTTTTTTATAAAAGGAAAATATTTACAGATAATGACCTAAATATTGGCAAAGTTTCTGTAGCTTAACAAACTCCACCACGATCTACATTCATTCCTGGGTTGTATATAGTCTTTTTAGGACTTGCCCAGGCTTTATTTAGTAGAGAGTTTTGAATAAAGCATAGTTTAAAGTGGATGTTTTCCAGTCAATTGTTAATGTTATGCATTGGCTTTTTGGTCGACTTTCCATGTTTGGAATAAATCCAATGCGTCATACCAGGGCAGTTGGAACATGTCTGTTCAGTAAAGTCCATGTGCTAAAAATCCTCCGGAGATTTCTACTGGGAGAGGATTAAAACTTGTCATTATGCCAGATGACAAATCTTTGTTGGTCCTCTGCAGTGCCCAGCAATGTTAGAGCTCATGTTACAGGTTAATTGCTTTCAGGGGTGGAGTAGCCTAAGTAAGGTTTTCTTTGGCTTAGCAGAGTCTTAAAAAGGAAACCAAACGCAACATGACCACCAGGACCAGGGACAGAATTCTGGCTGACCAAGGCAGCAAAGGGGCCAATGGGGAAGCTCTAACACGCTGGATGAGCCTGATACCCACAGCACAATATTTTCTGGTCCACAACAAACATCTCTTTCTAAGTGTTTGTGAGACTCAAACAATAGGCCAAACATTGTGTTTCAAGTACAAAGTGAAAAAAAGACAACAGATGCAAGTCATCATGGAGAAATTCAGAGAGTTCAGATGGTGTCTACTTGCTAGAGTCCTGGGTGTAGCCCCAAGTACTTTGCTCCACTTCCCATCACTTTAAAGTAAAATAAGACACCCCATGGCTGAAACTTGGGTGCCAATTTTATCCACACCATTTTTTTTTTCCCCCATCCGATGATAAGGCCCTGAGAAATCAGCGTTCTTGGTAGAATGGGAAGAATGCATAGCTTTTCAACAGCCTGAGCAATCCTAATTACCCATTCTGTACTTAGAAAGTAGAAAGATGGAGACTATATGCATTTACAACATCCATGTTTGCGGAGGTAGCTAGCCCGTCAGCATTTTCATTCTGTATGAAATGCCTGAGAAGATTTTAGAAATGGCAAAGCTGCCTCTTTAGCATCGATCTACATTGCAATTTTAGCAAACCAGCATTCCTCTGAACACCATACACTATATCCTAGTGTACACAGTCAAAAGTCCAATTTGAATCTGTGGGATGAATTAAAATACCATATACTGAAGAGCTGTTCAAAAATAGTAAACTACCGTAGCTACCAGCTGCAATTTCTTATTTTTCCTGAAAACAACAACAACAACAAAAAACCTCTTCTCCATTTGAATCAGATCAGCATATGGTTTATCCAAACTATACCTTTTAATAACTTTAGAAAATTGGAACATTATACAGCCCTGGTAAGGAGAAAGGCTGATCAACCACTCTTCTTGCACAAGATTGGCCTGGGGGTTCTCCCTAGGGGAGAGAAAAAGTGTTCAAAGCCCACAGGCTAAAACAGACATAGATAATCTTGTGCCTTTTCATTCTTCTGCAAGCATCGCGTCCTGCATTTGCACTCCAGTGACTCGATAGCAATGTAACCACCCAATAACTGATGGGCAGAATCAGCGCGCCACGGTTGACCACCTAGAAAGAAATGCTCTGTGCTTCCAGGCCCGGTGCTGAGCACAGCCGGCTGAGGTTTCTGCATGGCTTGTGCAAGACAATGTTGTGCAATCGGTCTCCAAGTGCCATGTCAGTCAACATTGTGGTACATGTGCAGCCTCAAAGGGGAAAAGGAGAGGCGACGCGGCTGTGGTCACTGACTGGTGGCCAGGAGGGCGAAGCCGGGAGGAAAAAGACACTTTGGGGGCGATGCATTCAGTTTTCCCATGCTCTGGCAACCAGCAACCCAGGGAGAGCTTTCCCTTTCTTTTCCTGCCCTCCCCACCCCCAGCCCTCCCCTTTCACCTCACCCCCACCGTGCTCTGCCTTCAGTGAAAGAAAAAGACCCAAGTGCTACAAAAGGCCAAGGGTAGCTCAGTTTCAGACCCCAGGGCAACATGTGTTCACCGAACAAGAGTGTAAGAAACACTGAATATAGCAGTTAATACTTTAGACATACGAGTTTCTGACTCTAGCTTTCTTCCCAGCCATGCATATGTATTGCCATTCAAAGAGATTGTACGTGCATACCAGCCAACGGCTATTGAGAACACAGCAAATCTTAAACTGATTAAGGCGCGGGAGTTTGCTAAAGATGTGGCATGCAAAGAATCACGAGAAAGCCATAGAATATTAAAAAAATATTAATAATGTCAGTTCTAATAATTCAATCTCCGATGCACGTCGGTGCACTCCTGTTCCAAGTGGTGTACTCTGTCTTTCTTCTTCAGCATGAACAAAGATCATGGAACAGATTGTAACCTAGGTAAATTGCATGTCTGTTTACAATTGTATTTCACATATTTTATATATCATTTGCAAACTATTCCCCAAAGAAATATGTATCAAACTTTTGGGGGGAAAAAAATGAAGATTTGATGACAATCTGTTTTCCTTTCATTTGTTTCAGCTGCTGCGTAGGATTTCATGTGCTGCTTAGATTCTTTGTATTTTCAATATAGTGTCCTGTCCTGTTCACCACTTGTTTTCTTTTGTTCTTTTGGCTTTTACATTTGCAAATAACATTTCTTGAAATGATGTCATCACAATTAAGCAAAGACGATGGAAGAGAAAAAAAAAAACTTATAGAAGATTGAAGTTTCCATATGCGATATAATCATGGAATTCTGATCAAACATGAATGTCAAATATGTTTTCACATCTCACTTGGAAAAAAAAAAAAATTCGGACTGTCCCTTTCCCTAGATTCTTTAACTTACAGGAATCTGCAACTTGTGGGTTGTAAGACTTGTCACTGGGAACATGTCTTAGGTTACACTTTGAGGAAAGCAGCTAAAGGACTGCAGCATATTTATGAACATGTTTCCGTGGTCTGTACTTTCGGGATGGCAAATTATTCCCTAGTAATTAATTGCTGCAACTGTTTGAACTGTCAAAACTGAAGATTAATCTTGCAAGAGCAGTTTAACTAGTGGAACATCCAATGGCAACTGCTTAGGCGCGTGAGTCATAGAAAACCCTCAGGAACAGCAGAGATACTGAAGCAAAAGCTAAATGGAGGCTTAGCGCTCAGCTCCAACATTACTCAGAGTGTATTAATAGAACCTCGTTACTCCTCAGTTAGCAGTGAAAGCAGACAAAAAAACCCATGCTGTCATTAAGGAGAGACCTTTCTGCCCCACTACAAATAAGAGCTCTTAGATCAGACTCAGACTACATACTGTTGTGCACTCAAAATTTAATTACTGTTTCTACTGAATTTAAATCATTAAAAATATACATTTTTGCATGTCTTCAAAAATCATAAGAAAAACGGTTCAATGTTCTCCTCTAAATTCCGAATATATGCATGCAATGCACATGATACATGGCTATACGATGAATCCTTATTCATGATAATAAGGCTTAGGTGCAGAAGTTGGCTTTGGCTTAGACACTGAACGCACACGTTTAGTAATAAATGATAAGGATCGCCAGGGACACGCAGTCGACAGTCTGGGAGAAGGAGCAGTTACTCCGTGAAAATGCTTTTGGCAACTCTTGACCTTTGAGTTCCTAACTTAAAGGACACATAAACAGCACCATTCCCCAGCAAGTTTCCCTTGATAACCTGCTGGAAAGGGGACAGAATATCCTACAGCTATTGGACATGCACAATTTAGCAATTATGTGGTCAGAGGAGGAATGAATCTGTTGAGAGCCACTGGGGATCGCTGGTGTTTACAGCCTCGATGCATTTATAGAAAAATCTAAAATCTAACCCAGCGTAATCGATATCAGGAAGGGTTCTCCTTTTGAGCCCTAAGTGACTGTCCCTCTTTCTACAGGAAAAGCAAATTTGGAAGATTTCAAATATTTGATTCAGTCTGAGTTCATAAGAAAGGAATAGGGGGGGAATGTAAGATTTGGTGAGAAGGGAGTATTCATTACTATATAAAAATGAAGACTAAAAATAAGCATGAGTCCAAATGTAAGGGGATAATTTTTTTTCAACCTTGGATTAAAAACATAACACTTCTCTAGGTGAAAAAGAATTAAGTTTATTTTACTTTCAACTATAAGAAGTTGTTCTTTTTTCCTAACCCCCCCTCCAAGATCATAGCAGTGTATTTATTTATTTATTATTATTTTTATTTATTTATTTTGTATTTTGCTGGGCATGCAGATGTAAGGTTTCGAGACCAGTCATGCTAATGCTTCAGAAATTTCAAACCAATTCAGGACTCCCAAAGCATTTCTTCTGTGATAAAGCTGTTTTCTTTGGTTGAGTGTCCTTGATAGGAAAATATATCATATTTGCATTCTTTTTTTTTCTTTAACAGGCACATCGACGGAGAACAGTTTTGTTTCCACCCAAAGTTGAAATCCTGTCCAAGCCTCTATGTTCACCCTCAAAGTGCAGCCCAACCCTTTCACTCTCAAAGCTCCACGATTAACGGGGCTGATTCCACAATTTCATGCATACGTCAATCACACATCAATTGTAGTATGCCTGGTTGGGTCCCCCTTGAGCAGCGACAGCAGATCCAGCAGCACCCTTCCTGTGCTCGTGGGTCAAGCCCATCCCCACAGAGAACCCAGAACCGCTGCTCTCTAAACAGAGTCTGAAACCCAATCAGACCACACAGGACCATCCCTCCCTGGGCATCACCCACCCTGGGACCTGGACAAATGCAGTTAAACCATCCCCTACCCCCACCCTGCATCCACATCTTCCTCCCACGTCTGCTCTGGGATACTTAAGTTGGATCCAAAATGCAATGTCTTAGCTTGTAGTGTGTTTTCTTAAAAAAAAAATAAGGAAAACAAATCAGAGCAATATACAAATTAAATAGCGAATGAATCCCCTTGGTAATAGAATGGAGAACATGTGCATATGAAAGGAGAAAAAAATGGAAAAAAAAAAGGACCCACAGTGAGGATCCAGGCAAGTTCAAGTAATAAGGAAAGATGGGTTGGCACAGAAATTGGCTGTTGCTGCTCCAAGGATCCCAAAGTACACCATCTCTCTGATGTAGTCTTCAAGCAAGTGTGATTTTTCAGCATATGGAATGTAGAGGGATAGGACTCCCTGAACTCAGTCACACAGAATTGATATTCACCCGTCGGGACTTAAGAACTTTTCAGAGAAGTACCTGGCAAGGAAGCGCATGTGAACATTCTTTACAATGCAGCAGATAATGCCAAGGCTCTTGAACTATTTCCTGATTGTGCTCCTCTCAGACACATGTCTTTTTGCCCACCGCATCCTTTGCAAAGGCATGTTGACTGTAACCTTCGGTTTTCCAGGGACTACACGTGATGATCTTTCCACGTGCTGAGACACAGAACAGGAGTGTGCACACTGTGTTGGATTACTCGGTGCCTCAGTGGCAAGGGGCAAGGGCAGCAATGTCTGGGATCCTCTGATCGTATTTCTTAGGGGAATTAAGAAAAGCAAAGTGGGCTCGCGTTATTTTGTTAATAAAGAAAGCCATCGATTTTCTTTTGGTCTTTGGTTTTCTGAACATAGGAGATGGCCAGTTCTTCCTTCCACGCTGACACCTATACAGACAACATGGCATCTGCTGATAAACAGGTACTTGCTGAATATAAATCACAAGGACTGGGTTCACAAGAATGCTACCTAGCAGAAGTCCTACATGCAGACATCCTGTGTGCAAAATTGCCATGTCTCTGTTTCTTAGCTTTAAGAAAAAAAAAAAATCTTACCTTGTGGCAAAGGGGTCTAAAGAGATAAAATATTTCAAGTGTTCCACATAATTGCTGTCATTCAATAACCCTCAGTGGTCTCTCCATGTCTTTGCTAAAATTTCCAAGTACTCATATCCCAGTCCCCTTGCTTCTTCGTGCTTTACTTTTCTCTCCAATACTCTCCACTCTTGGACATTCTCTTGAATTTCTCCATTTTATTTGTTGTCTGTCTTCCCCTTGCTACCGCAGGAGTTCACCAGGATGGGGAACCTTAGGAACCTTGGATTTTTCACTGTTTTGTTGATTACCCTCTCCACACTGCACACATTTATCCACCTTCTGTTCACAACTCTGGAAATATGTGTCAGGTGTGTAGATAAAAGATCACATTAATAAATGAATGGAAAGGCCGAATTTATTGAAATTGTCTGTTTGCCATCCTGCGGAATCACATGGAGTTCTTTACAGCGCATTTATTGGAAATATCGCTTTCCAAACCTTTTGGTACAAATAGAATCTTTTTTTTTTCTTTTCAAATACACAAAGAGCACACTTGTGAGCATGCTACCTAAGACACACTGATATTAAACTTCCATGGGTGTGATTCCTTTGTCCACATGGAAAATGTTCTGCATATTGAAATCAGACAGTCCAGTGTGAGAGGCTCGCGCTGCTCACCTCCACCTCAATAGGATGGGCAGTTTCAGGGGACTCAGCAGTGTGGAGTGGACAATCAAGCTGTGAGAGTCCCAGTAGCTCAGCCTAAGACCCATCTTCTTCTTCCTTACTGTCCTGAGTAAACTGTCTCACCTTTAGAGAGTGAGGTAAGCAAAGAAAGCTTCCATTTCCTCATTTGTAAATTGTGTGCCCAGAATTGGGGTCCATTCTAGCTCTACCACTAATCTTAGGAACTTTGATCAAAATGGTGAACTACGGATTTGCCTTGTGTCTAATTCCATTCCATGGCGAAAAGTTCCTACTGTCTGAGGTTCACTTTTTGTGGCTACCCAAATCCTTGGAAGATCTAAGAGAAACCAAGTACAGGAAAAAGAAAATAAAAGACTGGGGCAGCCCCTGGAGCCCATGGTCCTCTCCAAATCTCTATGTATTTTATTTTTTTAAGAAGAGCATCTAAGAATTTATTAAATCAGGAAATAAAAAAAAGAAAAGAAATCTCTAATTTCAAATGTATCCCTTAACGACAACTATTCTTAATGCAGATGAAAGCTGAAGTAAGTCTGCATGGAAAGGCATATGATTACAATAAAGAAAGGGAAGAAAATCCTTTTTTCAGGAGAGAAGGTTATAACTTACACATGTTTGGAATTACCAAGAGAGCTATTTGTCCTCCTAATGAACACAGAGGGTGCCCGTGTCGTCACTGTGCACACCATCTTGAGCTAGTGCCCGGGTCTTTTGTCAAATATCTATGTCACTTACTTTAAGTGGGAGTGTTAACACCTTTGCTATTTCTCTAAAAATGGGATTTGCTTTTTTTTTTTTAGTTAAAAAAAAGATTGCTATAAAAGGGAGCATTAAGCAAGTTAACAAAGTACTTTTTATAAAGGATCAAGGGAAGGGAGGCAATACTTCCTTAAAAGGTTTCACTTCTGATCTCCCACTTTACCTAACGGTGTGACAGAACACCCCGTGGAAAGGCTCAAAGGAGAAATATGTTGAAACTCAATTACCTGTGTTAGTGAACCACCTACGGATATTTAAAAATACTCTCTTCTCGCCGGTACCCAGTATGAACCGAGTGCTTTTTTATTTGTGTCTCTCATGCCCCATTAACATACAGAAATGCCTGATGACTTTATTCCACAGTAGGAAAAGAGGTCCAAAAGGCTGATAGAATAGCCGTACTTAGTATAAGCTGGTGGACAGCACTGTTCACTGCTTCCTGACCACTTAACCTGTGAGGAATGCCAAGCGGCCTGCAGGCAGGCGCTACTTGGAGCCCCAAGAAACCGGAGGCAGACTTGGGTTTTGATCTGGGCAAGAGCCCTTTGGTCCAATTGATTATCTGAAACTTGTGAAATCAGCAGACTGGATTTATAACAGTAGGAATTCTTTAAAGATTCCATTTTTTAAAAATCTACTTTTATATGACACAGAAAGGTTATACCTATGAATACAGTCTCTCTAGGTAAAACCTAGATTCTCCCTGCAGATTTAGCCTTCTTTAGTTCACATTCAAGGGAATAAAGATGCCCTCCAATAAGAGAGAATCTGTCTACTGAATATCCCGTCTTGATAGAAAAACCTTCTTGAAATTTCAAATACCAAATATTCATGTAGACCACTCATGCATCCTATCACTTATCCATTCCCAAACTAGTGTTATAGTGTTGGCATGCTTGCTACACAGAAAATATTTGAGGACACTCAATGTTTTGGGTTCAACTATTGATGTCTCAGATTTATTATTGATTACTAATTGGACATGCCTGTTCAACAAGTATGAACACAATCAATCATTTCTTTTTCTCTTGGTACTGGTGATTGAACCCAGGGGCATTCTACCTCTGAGCTAGACCCCTAGTCCTATTTTATTTTTATTTTTATTTAGAAATAAGGTCTTGCTAAGTTGCTGAGACTGGCCTCAAACCTGCAGTCCTCCTATCTCAGCCTCCCAAGTATTGGGATTATAGGCATGGGCCACCCTGTCTAGCAATAAATCTTGAAAAAAGGATGAGCAAATGAATAAATCTATCCTCTCTCCAGATATCCTTGACACTCCTTGTTCAAATCCCATGCCACCCTGAGTAGAACCACCTGACCCCAGGGGTCCACCAGCCCTTCCGCCCTCTGTCTCCCCTGTCCATCCATTCAATCCTCATACCTTCCCCTAACAGGACATCCCTGATCAACATCCTCCCGTAGCTCTGGAAGGTCTGTCCTCAAGATCAAGTCCAGATTCCTAAACTATGCACTGGGAGCAGTGTTCTCATCTGACTCCTCCGTCTGCCTCCACACCCTTTCAAAGCTTCGCAGGTTGTTCTATCCAACCATACTGTGCTCTTTTATGCTCCAAAATGTGTGCAGTCATCTTCTGTTTCCATGCCACCCTCTTCTCTAGAATGCCCTCTTCAGTCTCACTCTCAGAACACCTGCTCTGACTCCTCGCCCCCCACCAAGCCTTGTTGAGCGAGGCAGGCGGGAAGCGATGCCATTGTCTACTCTTTGGTGCTCACAGCATTTTTTTTTCTGTACAGCTCATTCCATCCCAGACTTTGACATTTCTTTTCTATTCGTTGCCTCCTCTCCTCAAATAAATTGTCATCTCACAGAAGGCAAGGTCTAGGTTTTATTTTTATACATGTATTTGCATCCCTCTCTCCACCCCACCTCATATAGTGAGACAATGGAAGAATCACATTAAAGCAAAACAAAACAAAAAGAAGCAAAAAACAATAACAACAACAAAACTGTCCCTTGGTGCATATATATATATATATATACATATATATGTATATACATATATACATATATACATATATATACATATATACATATATACATATATATATGGAGCTTTTAAATGTTTTCTGTATTCATAAATTAACTCATCAGAGTGTGTATTCATAGATTTTATTAATGAAATCCATTATTATTATTTATTATTTATTATTCCATCTGACTTCTAAAGTACCTCGATTAGATAATTGCCCCATGTATGAGAAAACAAATAAATTAAATCCACAATGAAAAACCTAAGATTCTTCATGGTACCATTTAAAATTTAATGACCCCCTTAGTTAATCACCAAATAACTAATTCTCATAGTGTCGAAGTTAGAAAGAAATGGGGTGTGTGTGTGTGTGTGTGTGTGTGTGTGTGTGTGTGTGTGTATGTGTGGGTAGAGGAAGGAATGTATATGAATTTGTATGTTGATCAAGGAGTTACAGGCAAAGAGTAGTAACCTGGGAGTTGCAGCCCAGTGGACTATAACACAGAAAGATAAGTTACTTTCACAGAATTTAGAACATCTAAGCATTAGCTGCCAGCTACACACTTAGGAAGCTATCACACGGAAGAACTTGGTTTGGCAGGAGTCTTTGGACAAATGTCTTAAGAAATTACCCTATGAAATTCAGGAAAGGAATAAAAATAAAGTGAAGGAATCATTTGAATCAGAGAAGAACAATTCTGAGGACAGAGGGTGAGCATAGCAGGAAAGTATTTCAATAACCCAGGCCAGAGTCTAAAAGACAATGCAAGATGAAATGGAGCTACAAAGAGAAAGGGGAGATGCAAAACCTTTCACAAGAGAAATTGAGACATTGGTTAATCAAATGATTTTCCAAACGTAGAGCCTAAGCAAATGGACAATTACTACATCATCATTGTCAATCAGAATCATTATACTGTCTGTTAATTTACTTAAAAGCTCAGTCTAGTGATGGAAGCAAGTAAGCACTCTTGACTAGCCAACATGTTTGTTACTCTTATATGTAACGTGTGCTAGAAACAGAGAGGAGGGAGACAATAACTCATGTTAGGGTTTGAGAGACTGCTTTTTATATACACCAACTGTATCTCTATATTCATAAATGAACTGAAATTGATCAGACAGTAAAGAGGTCACCTTCAAAGGCCTATTGGAAAGAGCCCAGGATGTTCCAGAACAGCACTGCCTGGTAGAAGTCTAATGTAAGACATGTATAATTTCTTTTCTTTTTTTTTCTTCTCTTCTCCTCTTCTCCCCTCCCTTCCTTCCTTCCTTCCTTCCTTCCTTCCTTCCTTCCTTCCTTCCTTCCTTCCTTCCTTCCTTCCTTCCTTCCTTCCTTCCTTCCTCTCAGTACTGTGCATGGAACACAAGGGCATTCTAACTATAAGCTACACTCTGAGCCCTTTTCATTTTTTATTTTGAAACATGGCCTAAGTTGTTGAGGGTCTTACTGAGTTGCTGAGTCTAGTCTCAATCCTGCAATCCTTCTGTCTCAGTTTCCCAAGTACTGAATTAAAGATATGCAACACCTTATCCAACTCTTTCTTTCCTTCTTTCTTTCTTTCTTTCTT